>PVKP010002484.1:0-123338 GCA_004027715.1 Plecturocebus donacophilus | reverse complement strand
GTCTAGATTGTTGATGATGAAGTTATTTCTGTTTCTTAGTTTTCCTTCTAACAGTCTGGCCTCTCTGCTGTAGGACTGCTGAGGTCCACTCCAGGCCCTGTTTCCTGGGGATCACCTGCAGCAGCTGCAGAACAGGAAAAGTTGCTACCAGTTTCTTCTTCTGCTATCTATGTCCCAGAATGATGCTCGCCAAATGTCAGTCTGATCTCTCCTTTATGAGGTGACTCTTTGAATATATGGGGGTCAGGGAGCTGCTTGAGGAGACAGTCTGTCCTTTATGAGAGCTCAAGTGCTGAGTTGTGAGCTCCATTGTCCATTCAGAGCCTCTGCACTTTCACTGGGAGCTGCAATCCTCAGCTGCTCCTATGCGGCCATCTTGGATCTCTCCTCGGATTTTTTTTTTCTCCTCTATATTTATTTATAAAGACAGCAATCAAAATATATGAATCAATTTTTGGTCATTTTCTGAAATTTAGAAAAATAGTTCATAAATAAATAAAATGTGTTATTTATATATTAAATTAGTGATTCACTATGCCCTTTGTTTATATCAGAGTTTTTTTAAATTTTATGTATCTTGAATCAGGATTTCTTCACATGTAATTGTTTTAAAACTTTAATAGCATGAAATAAGAGATATTTTAGAAAAAAAGAATCAGACTTCTTATTTTATTTTGTAATTAATTTAGCTTTTTGTGTTAGTTAAACATAATTAGTGGAGTATTTCATGAAAAAATGCATTTTTGATGGTTAAGAAGTAAATTGTGGAGTTTCTAGGGGAAAAGCACACCTCTATCACACACATTTGACCCTTGAACAACACAGATCTGAGTTGCCTGGCTACACTTAAACACATAGATTTTTTTCAACCTAACAGGGATCAAAAATACAATATTCATGAAATGCAATGGTCCTGGAATGAGTTCCCTCTGCATATACTGAGGGGAAATTTTATTCTGATATGTTTACAACTTTTGGGCCATTTGTTAGTCAACAGCTCTTCAAATGAGCAGGCAGAATAGGAATAAAAGAAAGCATAAGAAGTGAACATCAGGAAGTTCTCTATGAATTTGGTGGTGGGTAAATGGATGTGGTATTTTTGTTTGTTTGTTTGTTTTTTGAGACAGAGTCTTGCTCTGTCACCCAGGCTAGAGTGCAATGGCACAATCTTGGCTAACTGCAACCTTCGCCTCCCAGGTTCAGGAGATTCTCCGGCTTCAGCCTTCCGAATAGCTGGGATTACAGAGTCTGCCACCACACCAGGGTAATGTTTTGTATTTTGAGTAGAGATGGGTTTTTCCATGTTGGTCAGGCTGTTATAGAACTGACCTCAGATTATTCACCCTCTCGGCCTCCCAAAGTGCTGGGATCAAGCATAATCCCATAAGCTACTGCTTCCAGCCTGGATGTGTCTTTTATTGATCTTACTTCTATGTTACATACATTATAATGTTTTAGCATATATTCAATATTTAATAAAAAATAAGAATAAAATTAACAGGGCCTTTGCTTTCTTAAGTGGTAAGGCATAACCCAAGGCAGCCAACATTTTTAGACATGAAAGATTTGAAGATTTGAATCTTCTAATGCCCTAATCATACACAGTAAATTCATTTTATGTTTTGAACACACTAGATGACTTTGGATAAAACATTTGCTTGATGATAGACGCTTCCTTTTCTTTGTCTGTAAAACAAACGTTTGGACTAGATGACCTTTACATTCCTCACAATAATAACATACTTTGCTCTTCTGATATACTTGATTCTGAACTTGTACAGCTGTCATAAAGAGAAGCTGAAGAATTGGACAACAGCATTATGAAAATATATTTTGAATGTTTTTGAATATTATTAAGACAAGTTCTTACCTATCTTTAAATTTCAATTACTGAAATGTTTTCAGACATCATATTTTTCTTATCCCATTTCTATTTTTATGCTGATGTAGTGAGCTTTTCTAAAGTATGATAGCTTTTTGAAAAGCAGATAGAAAACTACTCCATCTATGCATGTAATAGGATTACATTTGTACCCCATAATTTTTGTTTGTTTGTTTCAGACAGGGTCTTACTCTGTCACCCAAGCTGGAGTGCAGTGACATGATCATGGCTCACTGAAGCCTTGACCTTTCAGGCTCAAGTGATCCTTCCACCTCAGCCTCCCAAGTAGCTGAGACCACATGTGTGTACAACCAGACAAGGCTAATTTTTTAATTTTCTGTAGAGAGAAAGTCTCACCCTGTTGCCCAGGTTCGTCTTGAACTCCAGGGCTCAAGCCATCGTCTTGCCTTGGCCTCCCAAAGCACTGCAATTACAGGCATGAGCTGCTGCTCCTGGCTTCATAAATTTACACACACACAAAAGAGAAAAACTTACCCATTCAGGAAACAATACATCAAATTGTCTAACTGTTCTTCACATTCCCCTATAAACTAGAAAACAATTAACAATAAATTGTATCTTTTAAGTAAATATTTGTGTGTGTGTGTGAGACGGAGTCTAGCTCTGTTGCCAGGCTGGAGTGCAGTGGCACGATCTTGGCTCACTGCAAGCTCTGCCACCCAAGTTCAAGTGATTCTCCTGCCTCAGCCTCCTGAGCAGCTGGAATGACAGGTGCCCACCACCACACCTTGCTAAGTTTTTGTATTTTTTAGTAGAGATGGGCTAAGTTTTTGTATTTTTAGTAGAGATGGGTGTTGGGAGAAGATCTTGACGTTTATGTGATGGAATATATGTTGTTTGCTGAGAGGCAATGGCAAGGAACACTGAGCCATCTCCAGGCAGAAACTGCTAGAATCAGCAAGCAATATGTACCAGTCATGTACTAGTTAAACCAGTTCCCAAAACACAGGATGTATGACCTTATTCTCATTGCTGACTCACAAAGAGTGCTTTCTAGCTTATTTCTGTTTTAGTAGTTAACAGGTACTATCTCTGTGTTTAGTCTATCTTTTATCTATGAAGAAACACTGAGCACCTGCTTATTAAAAATAATCACTTGTTTACAAAGAATAAATACATGGGTCAGAGTCTGCTCTGGGCTTTCAGCTGGGAAATGCTGTCAGTCCCCTGACATCCCACTCTAATCCCACTTTTGCACGCGATCTTTGTTTCTGTTTCTTAATCCCTTGTCGCCTGGGTTAGGGTCTCTATGACCTGAGCTTGTCTCGGCAGACAGGGTTTCACTATGTTGGCCAGACTGGTCTCGAACTCTGACTTTGTGATCTACCCACCTTTGCCTCCCAGAATGCTGAGATTACAGGTGTAAGCCACCATGTCCAGTAGTAAATAAATTTTTAGAAAAAATATTTATGGAAATAAATACACTGAGAAATGGAAAATAATATTTAACATATGTTCCTTATACTCTGGACATTATGTAAGAATTTTTTAATAGAAAAGATATAATATTTACAAAATATGATTCTTGCTCTGTAGTTATAGTGGTACTCTAAACCTGTGAAAACCACAATTGGAAAACTGACTTAATAGAGTAGTATCTTTGTTTAAATTTGCAGAGAAAATTATATCATTATAGTATACTATTCCATAATTAGTATTAACATAATTAGTATATATTAACAATATTTCAGAGTAAGGAAGTCATTTTTCAGCAGTACCAACTGATTCACACCAAGAAATTTAAGTAACTTAGTCAGTACTTGGCAGTAGAAGAGTTGAAATTTTACTCAGATGGTTCCTTTCCCATTAGTTTAGAGTTTTCAGAGATATATTTAAAATTAATACATTTTAATTGGATTGTAAACTTCCTGCAGGCATACGTTGTTAGTCGTATTGCTCACTTTTGTTTATGTGTTTGATGTATTCCAGAAAAGTCATGTACCTGTGAAAACAGCAGATAGGTGAGGCTCAATAAAGTTTGATAGATTATGTTTTCACCACCTCCCCTTGCTTGACATATGCCTTTATCCTAATTGTGCTATCCTACCTGTACCAATAATACAAATAAATTAACAATAGTCAACATCTCAAACTTGATTTCACACTTCTTAGTGAGTTCTGTGAAATTTCCATGCTTCATCATTTACAGCTACTCACAAAAAGTATGTGTGAAATAACTGTGAAGGCACAGAAGCAAAATATGAAGAAGTAATAATTCATCTGTAAAAAAAAATCTGTATATGGTATGTGAGCACTGACAGAACTTTTTTCTTGGCATTCAATTCCAACACTATAGAATTCTGCATCTGTCTAAGAAACAGGAAAATGAGTATTACAGGGCTGCCAAAACAAGGTGATGCTGTAATTACCAGGCCTTTTTAAACTTCCCCATATTTTTCCATACACTGACAATGACTTATGCATAGTATAATCATGTCTTATCCAGCAAATTATATGTTTTTCCCCTTTTAACTAAGCTTTTTAAGCAATCCTTTGTT
Source organism: Plecturocebus donacophilus (assembly GCA_004027715.1). Classification (NCBI taxonomy): domain Eukaryota; kingdom Metazoa; phylum Chordata; class Mammalia; order Primates; family Pitheciidae; genus Plecturocebus; species Plecturocebus donacophilus. The sequence continues at coordinate 118,937 of PVKP010002484.1, read as the reverse complement.
AAACTTCAGCTTCAAAATAATTTTTAAATTTTATAATTTTTCACTTTTTATATATCCTTTCACCTAACTCACTGACAAATACTAAGTATGCAGCAATAGACACAGTCTCCAAAAAAGAAACATAATTGACATCATTATTTATGAGCTTTTCTGGTATACAATTCATACTCCTCTCAATAAAACAAGCATTCACTTTTCCATATGCTACATTTCCGATATCTTTAAGAATGATATCTTACTTCAGGTACATTTATTGAACACTACTGTCAAAAAGAAAAGACTGAAAGCTTCATTCTAATTATTAATACAAATATTCTGTGTCCAATGTGTATTAAAGGAATTTCAATTCATCAAGAACTAATCACATTTTATTCTGTACTTTTTATTCTTGTTATGGTCAGTACATACGAAGCAGTTAAGGTGTATGATAATCAACGAACTGTTAGTGGTTGAATAAATTTAATACTCTTGCTTCATCAGCGCAACATATTAAAAAGTCCCCTGGCATATTTAGCTTGTTCGGTTAAGATATTACATAGGATTTCTGATACTACAGATTTCAAATACAATAGAGGTGGAGTGAGGAATTGCCTTCATTCATCTCTTATATGACATGAAAATTGGCATGAAAATAATTTTCAAAAACAAACACAAATAAATTAATGAAACTATAATCCAATCTTCATCATATTAATGGAAAAATAAATAAATATTCATTTTCTTTTATAAGAAGAGATTACCACAGATATCTCAGGTATACTTGAGACTTCAAAAATAATCCAGTGATGTAATACAAGAAGTAGATGGTTTTCTCAGCAACCTCATATTTTTTAAAATCCAGCATATTCTAAACATTAGGTGGGCTATGATAGTCTAATATAATATGTATTTAGCAACACATTATCTACCTCCATATCTCTTTATAGAGTTATATAAATTCATGTATTCATTTTTACTTTCTATTCTTCCTCTCAAAATATTTATATTCTATAAACTTCCATTGCTAATGCATACACAGATAAGTTTTACAAGAATTTTTGTCTTGTTAAAGTTAAGAGAACTAAACACAAAACAATGACAGAACCACAAAGAGAAAATATTTATTCTTCCATATATAAACTTCTCAAAACTTTCATTTATATAGTTTATATATGCTATTCTTCCTTCTGGATTCCTTTGGAACAATGTATTTTACTTATTTGATTCCCAGAGTTTTTAATATGATATGATATATGACACATAGTAACACAACAGAAGACTTGTTTTCTTTTTAAAATTATATTCAGAAAGAACTATTTCATTTTTTGTCTCACCCTCATTTCTCCCCATCTGCCCCGCTCCCCATTCTTTCATTAAAGTAAAATAAGATATGGAAAATAATTCATGTAATTCTAACAACAGATCAGAACCAACAAACTGGCATTTGATGTGCCTTCTTCAGTGGAAGAAAGACAGGGCAATTAAACAATTATTAGTCAAACTATACATGAACATAAATACTAAGAGTAGAGCATGACTTCCAATCAAGTCTTAGGTATACTCTATGGGAATATAAGGCCAAAATAAATAATTGGTAGTTATTACTAATTAGTAAAGCAAACGTAGATGAATCAACATATTTTTCCACTTACCTAAACTTAGTGGCTTACAATAAATGCTGAATTATAAACTGTATTAAAAATAAACCAACACACACATTTTCTCAGTGAAAGATTAATAAGATATTACCAGAAGTCTTAAGAGAGCAACATATTTCATGTTTAAGAAACTTGGAGAGAAAGAGGAATAAATGAAGTGAGCATATACTTTTTGTTGGTGGAATGGGATCAGCATTTTGAATGTATATTGTAACCACAATTCTTTATAGGAATTCAGTAAATGAAACCTTTTTTTTTTTTCTTATATCTAGAGGTTTATCTAGCTGACTTACATGTTCCTTAGGTAAATATAAAGGTATTACATAGCTATTGAAGTGTTTGCTACCAACTGGTATTAAACTACTATATTTAAATATGATATTTAATACCTTAATCTTAAAAAGACAATCAGTGAAAATTAAGTTTAATAATGTATAATCTGAGCAGCTAATTATACTGAGAATTTAGAAGTGCAGGCTTAAACGTGTATGTGATATTCATCTGACACCTCAGGAATAGCTAATTAGATCACTCATAATTCCCTAGGAAATAAGTAAAGGGCACAGGAGAATGGATATAGCTTTGGTTCAAACATGATTTTATTACAGTCTGGACATTTAAAAGTACTTAAAATGATGTAGAATGGCAACTGGAAGTCATTTGACTCTTCCTCTCTAATTAAACCTGCCTGATATGGATTAGTGATCCATGAAATAGGGACAAGCTTAGTCCTTCTAATATTAAGAATCTTGACCATTTAATTGGTCCCCAGCATCTTGTTAATGATGCTGTTTTCCAAAAGATCATGCCTTCTTACCAGGTGACAGTGATTTTTTTTTTCATTTTGGTTGTGTATTATACTGTATAAATGCTGTGTATTGCTTTTTAAATCAAGACTGATTCTCCTATAGATAAGAATTTTCAAGGTATACCAATCTTTGTGTTTTCTGTCCACAAAATTTCAATGAGCACTGGCCATAATGCACAGTAACAGAATGACCTTATAAAACGCTCAGTGTCCTCAGACTGAGCAGAGAAATTATAGGATGGTGAATCATCAGAACTTTACATGAAGTTGAATGGGGTCTCAACCTTGGCTACCAGTTCATTAAATGTTTGACTTTGGACAATTCACCGACTGATCTTGCTTAGTCATAGTTTCCTCATTTATCCAATGTAGACAATAATAGTTACCTCATATGGTTGTTTGTGTAGATTGGGGAATATTGGTAAAATATTTGGCCTATTATGCTATAGCTATTTAAATTATTCTATTGATTGGTACTGTATTTTGTTGTTAATAAGTTTTGTAATATATTTTATTGTTAGCAAAGGAATAATAAACGATTTGAGGACAGCTAGTAGCAGAAGGTGGCAGCACAGGGACTTTAATCCAGTTAGTCCTGGTATCAAGTACTATACTGTACACTCTTACCTGGATCTATGGCACCAGGTTTCAATGAGGCTACTTTGGGCTGCACTTCCCTCCGAAGTTGTCACCTGTTACTCTGGAGTGGCTCCCTTTCACTGCCATGGTGGCTGAAAATCCAGGGGTCCTTTTCTCTGCTGCTTCTAGCTGCCAGCCAAGTGTTCTAAAGAAAGAGAAAGCTTTTATCCACCTTGAAAGAAAGCAATTTTTTTTATTATGGGTATTAGTAAAGATAACTACTCTTATGTATAAATCCTGACATTTTCTTGCTTACATTTTCATTGATAATGTCCTTAAATTCTGGATTCAAGAATATATACATTTTGAATGTTAATGGTGCTGGCAAATTATATTCTGAAAAGGCAATGCCAAATCTTACTATCACTAATAATAAATGAGAGGGCCTATTTCACTATATATTCACTAAAAACTGGATATTCTCAAAGTTTTTTTAAATTCTTCATCAATTGTATGGGTTTAAAAATGTGTTATTATAATTTGCGACGAGGTTGAAAATCTTAAGTTTATTGGACATTTTCTCTTTTCTAAATTAATGCATAAAAGTTAACGTATGTGACATACATCACAGAATGATTGGCATGTGTCTGGTCCTATGTGAAGAAGATTTTACTGATAGCCTACTGGGTATTCAAAAATTTGGGGTATGGTATGTTGTATTTTTACCTCTATTTGACAGAAATTTACAGAAAACATCTGTAGTACCCTCCAAGTCACGCAACCAGCAAGAGTTGAAGCTAGATACAAATTCATATTTATAATCCAGCTACATAAATAATTCCACTTTCCAAGCTCTAACCACATATGTTTATATCCCTTATCCATTTTCTTATGTAGCTTTTTGTTCTTGATTTATTAATGCAAAAGGAATTTTTTTATAGAAACAAAACAGTAAGTATTTGTTTTATTAAAATACTAGGCTTAGACCTGTGTGTAAAACAAGCAAGCCTAATAATAGCACCATAGTTAGACTAGCCTGCATTTCCAAGCCATTATTTTACAATGTATTAAGCAAACAAGGGATTGAATGTCTCTCCATCCACCTGATGTGATCTTTTTTATGCACACAGCTAATGAGTTTCATTCAGAACAGCTGAAAATCTTTTAGTAGCAGGCTTAAAGATGAGCTCATGAATTCAGTTTAAATTTCACCAATTAAATTAGGTCAAATGGAAGGAACTCAAAAGAGTATTGCCCAACCAGAGCCCATTATTTATAAGTGATCAGTAATCTTAAAACTCCACTTAGACCTAATTATTGAAAACCTGAATATAACTAACTGAAAAGATTAATTTCCGTTTATCAACCTCTCAATCCCAAGTTTTCAAAGAAAAACCTATAGAAGGAATACTTACCAAAATCAGATAGGAAAATTAAAACCTGCATAGTTTATCAATCAGATTTGTTCCACTACAACCAGTTTGCATACAGTTACACATCAATTCGTTCTGTATACACTCTAGACTGACCAGAACAAAGTTTAGCATAGAAAAGCTTTAAGAAACAGATTCTTAATTATAGAAGTTGCAAAGTTCAAAAGGGTATAAAAAAACTAATGTAAATTCAAGACTCCTCTCCCTTTGTTTCAAAGAAACAGACTTTCTGTAAAAATATACAGAATTTTTACACATGCATTTACAAGTTATTTGTCTTAAAGACTGAGAATATCCATATTCATAACTAATTACTGAGCCCTCCGTCAAGTATTCTTGGCCATAAAGTAGGCTAATAAACTAAGAATCATGGAAACTAAGCCAAAGTATACAAGTCCTGAACACTTGGACTTTCTATTTGAAGAAGTATACTGGGAAAGCTAATTACAGAGAGGAAAAGCTTCCCTTGTACAGTACTAAAGCTTACAGTCATAGTTCCATTACTTGTAGCTTTTACACAGGTCACTGGCATTGTTAGTGCTTCTCTTAACACTACAGAAAATTAATGAATTCAGCGAGTATATTTAATCAATTCTATGACTTGTCTGGCTACTGGTCACTCCCCTGTTCTCAACAAGGAGATTAAGTCTTTCCAGTCTACTGTCTTCACTAAATCTAAAAGTCCTTCTCCAAAGTTTGCTTGTTGCTGAAACTGAACTTTGCTTCTTTCAGACAGTGACTCTTCAATCAAGGGGGAGATCTTTCCCCATGTATTTATTCTTGTTAGCCATAATCTTCGTGCCACTTGGCTAGGTTGCTAGGGCACAACTCTTGGAAGTCACAGCTTGGAGTCCAGCTGACGTCACAGATGTTACCTGGTTTTGGTGGTGGTGGTGGGTTAAAAGCCAACTATTGCACTTACAAGGCTATCTTATTAGATATGCCAAACCAGCTCCTAATCCAGCAACACCTGCAAAAGCCAGCAGGACATTTCTGATGCCACCTTCTAGGTCCTCTACATGGAAGAACTCCACAAACCCAACCCAGCCTATTTGTTTAGCCGGTCCCGTTTTGTCCTTACAAGAACGTCTGATACTTTCTGCTAATGGTTCAATGCAGCTTTCTTGGTTTATGGTGTTCAAGTGTTTGGTCATAAAGGCACCAAAAGGAATGAGAGTCACAATCCTACCCCAGACTGTTACGCCGTCGCTGAAAACATGGACCATCACTCGAGACAAAGATTTGACATTGTCTTCATTTTTGATGTCCAGTTTCCGAAGCATGCCTTGTAAGGCCATCTAGTGGTCGCGGGGCACACTTTCCCCAACCCGTCGTAAGGTGTCCAGCGCCTTCCTGTTGGCGGCCCCAGACCTGCCTATTGGCTTTATGTCCTTGGCGCCAGTGGCCTGCTACCCAAGGTACCAAGAGATAAATCTCAAGCGACTGCCAGTACAACTCCTCCTCCTCTGCTGGCGGCGGCGTGAAGGGTAGTGACCCGTACTAGAGCCATTAGCAGGCTCCCCGACCAACTCCAGCAGGGGAAGGACAGCCGGCTGCTTCCCGAGAGGCTGCGGCTCGTACTCGTTCCACTCTTCTTCAGGCGACATGACCGCGTGGGCCGCCTGGGCTTCCCTTTCCTCAAGCGGTGCGCGGCGGGTGGGCACGAACAGCAGCCTCGAGGCGGTCGCAGTGACGTCAGGACCTCGGCGCCAATGGGCGGCGGCCACAAGGCCCTCCGGGCGTCTGGCGTGAGGGCAGCCCCGGCTAGCGGCGGTGCTTCCACCAATCACTGCGCCGGCCTCCCCTCCCTCTACCTTTCGCAGGGTCGAGGCCTCCTTCTCCGTGGCCAAAAGCTGCCGTGCTGGAGCGGTGGCGTCACGGCTGCCAGCCCCCAAGCCGGCCCCTCAACCGTAGAGGTTGAGTCTGACTTCCGCTTTGGAAGCCAAACATCCCCAGTTGCCACCGCTACCTGGCTGAGAAACTGGGAAGACCGACTCCTCACTGGAAGGAAGCTGAAGTGAGAAATTTGTTTGTTTATTCAACGAAGGAGAGTTAGATGAGGGCATTTTAGTGGAAGTTTCCCCAGCAGTCATTAAGTCCATTGACTCGAACCAACAAAGATTACATATATTGGGAATCGAATCCCCTCTCTCTATCTGGGCCAACAGGAAATCAGAACATGAGAACTTCAATCATACCTCATGCAGGCCTTCGTCCCTATTCTTTAGGAATAATGGAGGAGCTCCAGGAACCTACCTCGTCCTAGACCCCAATACTCAGCATCCAGGCATGGCTATCCCCTTTGGATCCTTCAGGACTAATCACATTATGTCCTTTATTGGTGCTTGAATCTGCTACAACAGAGTCAAAGATGATACAGCGTAAATTTCAAAATAACTAAAAGTAAACTTCACGGCTCACTAGAAATAATGTAAGCAAGATAATAGATATGTTGATTACTTTGATTTAATCATCCCACATTATATACATGTATTAAAACATTACATTGTACCCCATAAATGTATACAATTATTTGTCAATTTTTTTAATCATACTTTTAAGTTCCGGGGTACATGTGCAGAACGTGCAGGTTAGTTACATAGGTATACACATGCCATGGTGGTTTGCCACACCCATCACTCCGTCATCTACATTTCATATTTCTCCTAATGCTGTCCCTCCCTTAGCCCCCTACCTCCCAACAGGCTCTAATGTGTGATGTTCCCCTCCCTATGTCCATGTGTTTTATTATTCGACTCCCATTTATGAGTCAGAACATGCAATGTTTGGTTTTCTGTTCTTATGTTAGTTGCTGGGTATGATGGTTTCCAACTTCATCATGTCCCTGCAAAGGACATGAACTTATCCTTTTTATGGCTGCGTAGTATTCCATAGTGTATATGTGCCACATTTTCTTTATCCAGTCTATCATTGATGGGCATTTGTCAAAAAAATTTTTAAACCTCACATTCCCAGCTCACCATCCTCAATTCCCTACTCCTCATCCTTCCAAAGTTCATAAAATTCTTCCACTCTGTATTCACAACTTCAGTATATTATCAGTAAAATCTGCTGTTCTTGAACTATTTCTGAAAATGCCCATTACTGTTTTGCTCTTGAGAAAAGCTGACTATGGAGGAAGTATGAAGTGTTTTCTGCATCTTCTCTACTGGTAGCATTTTTTTCTCCATAAGCCTTTCACTCCTCTGCTGGAAGGAAGAAGATACCTTTGATCCTCATTTTTGCTTTTGGACTATCCTCCATCCATAACACCCTCTATGTTTTTATCTCATATCATCATATTATATGAACCACTACCCCTCATATCACATGTCAACCCCATGTCCCTTTGCCCTCTATTCTCAATAATGCTCTATTTTTCATAATGACTTTTTCTAATATTACGTGTATCTGAATTCATAGCAATTTCACCATATATACAATAATCTTTTAACATATCAGCCTTTAAATTCTTAAACTCTTCCCATCAGAGATCTTACCTTCCACTCTATCAGGTGGAACTGCAACACTTCCATAATCTTAATTTAATGCATTCCCTTTTTGAAGACCACATAATTCATACCAACTCACTTTTAGCCAGTACCTGATCCAATCTAATAACCTCCAATCTATTAAGCACAACACATTTTCATTGTTTTCCACTCACTCAATGTCCCTGCTTCCTTCCTTGCCCAGATTATTCTATGGTTAATCATTATAATCATTTGTGTGCATACTCTCAATTATCCTGTACCCTTACCTTACTTCTTTATATTTGTTTGATGATGAAAATTCACCAATTTAGTTATATTCAACACTCTACCTCCCTGATCCTTGCCTCTTTCAGCCAATAACCTTAGTTTTCATTGCATTGAGCTATGAAATCATCAGACTCTCATTCTCTCATAGAACTGACTACCAACCTCCCCTTATCTAATCATAGTCCAAATTCTCTACTTTGGAACAACTGATATTTTGAGCTAGATAATTATTTGTTGTGGGAACTGTAGGATGTCCATTTCTGATCTCTATACACTAAATGCCAGTAGAAACTCCCTCCCAGTTGTGGCCATCAGACATGTCTACAGACTTTGCCAGCTATTTTTGGCAAGGGAGGATGGATGCTCTTTCGTGATGAGAACTGCTGTCATAGATGAATTTTCTGTAGTCCTAATTAAAACCAGTTACTTAGTTTGCTCTCTCATCTTTTATTTTCTTCTTTCTCCAGTAACATTTATTTTTCTGCACATCTTCCTAAGCATACAAATGTGTTTATCGGTCCCATTTGTTAAAAAAAGGAAAAAAAATTCTCTTTATTTCATTTCCCTCTCTATCTCCTTTCCTATGTTTTGTTCTGCCATGAAGCTTAAAAATATATGTATAGAAGAAACTCAAAACAACTACCTATTAGCTTTAGTAAGCAAGGAAAGAAAGCCAATGTTTCAGAAGAATTGACTCACAGGAGTTTTTTTTAAAGCCATGTTTACTGTCCAAAATTGGTAACAAACATTTCAGTTGGGATAATATTTGGGTAAGTGTTTGATTAATAGACCAGATTTTCATTTTTTTTAATTAGAAAAATACCTAAATTGTTTATATTTTTATGGCTTTTCTCAGTATGAAATATTTTCAGTATCTCTGCTTTTCATGTCTATTTTGGAATGTAAATCTTTTTTTTTTTCTTTTTGTAAATTGTACTTTAAGTGCTGGGGTACATGTACAGATCTTGCAGGATTGTTGCATAGGTATACACATGCCATGGTGGTTTGGTGTCTCCATTCCCCCATCACCTACAGCAGGCATTTCTCCCAGTGTTATCCCTCCCCAACCTTCTCACCCCCTGCTGTCCCTCCTCTAGTCCCCTACCATCAACAGACCCCAGTGTGTGATGTTCCCCTCTCTATGCCCATGTGTTCTCATTGCTTAACACCCACCTATGAGTGAAAACATGCAGTGTTTGGTTTTCTGTTCTTGTGTCAGTTTGTTGAGAATGATAGTTTCCAGATTCATCCATGTCCCTACAAAGGACACAAACTCATCATTTTTTATGGTTGCATAGTATTCTATGGTGTATATATACCACATTTTCTTTGTCCAGTCTATCATTGATGGGCATCTGGGTTGGTTCCAGGTCTTTGCTATTGTAAACAGTTCCACAGTGAACATACATGTACATGTGTCTTTATACTAGAACAATTTATAATCCTTTGGGTATACACCCAGTAATGGGATTGCTGGGTCAAATGGAATTTCTATTTCTACATCCTTGAGTAATTGCCACACTATCTTCCACAATGGTTGAACTAATTTACACTCCAGCAACAGTGTAAAAGTGTTCCTATTTATCCACATCCTCTCCAGCATCTGTTGTCTCCAGATTTTTTAATGATTGCCATTCTAACTGGCGTGAGATGGTATCCCAATGTGGCTTTGATTTCTCTAATGACCAGTGATGATGAGCATTTTATATGTTTCTTGGCCTCACAATTGTCTTCTTTTGAAAAGTGTCTGTTCATATATTTTGCCCACTTTTGAATGCGTTTGTTTTTTTCTTGTAAATCTGCTTTAGTTCTTTGTAGATTCTGGATATTAGCTCTTTGTTAGATGTGTAGCTTTCAAAAATTTTTCCCCATTCTGTTGGTTGCCAGTTCACTCTAATGATTGTTTCTTTTGCTGTGCAGAAACTCTTAAGTTTAATTAGATCCCATTTGTCTATTTTGGCTTCTGTTGCCATTGCTTTTGGTGTTTTAGTCACAAAGTCGTTGCCTATGCCTATGTCCTGAATGATATTGCCTAGGTTTTTTTTCTAGGATTTTTTATGGTGTTAGGTCTTATATTTAAATCTTTAATATATCTGGAGTTAATTTTAGTGTAAGGTATAAGGAAGGAGTCCAGTTTCAGCTTTCTGCATATGGCTAGCCAGTTTTGCCAACACCATTTATTAAACAGGGAATCCTTTCCCCATTGCTTAATTTTGTCAGGGTTGTCAAAGATCAGATGGTTATAGATGTGTAGTGCTGCTTCCGAGGTCTCTGTCCTGTTCCACTAGTCTATATCTCTGTTTTGGTAGCAGTATCAAGCTGTTTTGATTACCATAGCCTTGTAGTATAGTTTGAAGTCAGATAGCGTGATGTCTCCACCTTTGTTCTTTTTGCTTAGGATTGTCTTGGCTATGTGGGCTGTCTTTTGGTTCAGTATGAAGCTTAAAGTGGTTTTTTTTCCAGTTCTGTAAAGAAGGTCAATGGTAGCTTGATAGGAATAGCACTAAATCTATAAATTACTTTGGGCATTATGACCATTTTCACAATATTGATTCTTCCTAACCATGAGCATGGAATGTGTCTCCATCTGTTTGTGTCCTCTCATTTCCCTGAGCAGTGGTTTGTAATTCTCCTTGAAGAAGTCCTTTACCCACAGCCAATATCATACTGAACAGGCAAAAACTGGAAGCATTCTCTTTGAAAACTGGCACTAGGCAAGGATGCCCTCTCTCACCACTCCTATTCAATATAGTATTGGAAGTTCTAGCCAGAGTAAACAGGTAAGAAAAAGAAATAAAGCATATTCAATTAGGAAAAGAGAAAATCAAATCTTCTCTATTTTCAGACAACATGATTGTTTATTTAGAAGTCCCCATTATCTCAGCCCAGAATCTCCTTTAGCTGATAAACAATTTCAGCAAAGTCCCAGGATGCAATATCAATGTGCAGAAATCACAAGCATTCCTATACACCAATAACAGACAAAGAGAGAAGCAAATCATGAGTTAACTCACATTCACAATTGCTACAAAGAGAATAAATACTTCGGAATACAACTAACAAAGGAATGTAATGCTTTTAGAAATGAAACACCTTTCCATGATATATCGTGGACTAACTTTGTCATAATGTCTAAGACTGAGGGAAAGATGCTAGATTTTCTTCTTAATTACACAAGTTCTTGAAGAATTGTTTCTACTTACAGTGTGTAATGTCTCTCCTTTCTTAGATTCATTGCAATTTTTTTTTTTTTGAGATGGACTCTTGTTCTGTCACCAGACTGGAGTGCAGTGGTGCAGTCTTGGCCCACTACAATCTCCGCCTCCCAGGTTCAAGGAATTCCCCTGCCTGAGCCTCCCGAGTAGCTGAGACTACAGGCACACACCACCATCCTTGGCTACTTTTTTGTATTTTAGTAGAGATGGGGTTTCACCATGTTGGCCAGGATGGTCCCAATCTCCTGACCTCGTGATCCACCCACCTTGGCCTCCCAAGGTACTGGGATTACAGGCATGAGCCACTGTTCCTGGCCACAGTCTGGTTTTTGATTCTACCAATACACATAAACTGTTTTTCTTAGTCACAGATGACATCCACATGGCTACATTCAATTGTCAGTTCTTAGTTTTCTTCCTACTACACTTATTAGCAGAATGGGCACAGTTGATTCTCTGATCCATTTTCTCTGCACATCTTCCATTGTACTGCATTCACTAAATTTTTATTTCTATTTTATTGACTGGTTTCAGGAAATTTTCTTTGAAGTCTGTTCTCATTTTTCTGTCTCTTGAATATGACAACTTCAGGGCTTACCTCTTGCTCTTTTTTCTATCTATACTTACTATTATGGTGGTCTTATTTAGGCTTGTGAATTTAAATATCAGTTATAGGCATCAACCCCCAAATGCATTTCTCTAACACAGATCTCTTTTATAGCCTCCAGATGTGTTCTCTACTTGAACTGCTACATCTAATGCATTCCTTGAACTTACCATGACCAAAACCAAACACTTGATTTTTCAACACTCCACCTATAGTCTTCCTCATCTCAGTTACTGATACCTCTCTTCTCCCAGTTATTAAAAAAAAACAAAAAACAAACCTGGAGTCAACTTTGGTACCTCTCTTTACAATATATCAGGTATTACTCTCAAAATATTTGCAGAAACTAACCACATATTTCCATCTCCACTGTTATTACCTGGTTTGAGCTACTGTTACCAATTACCTGAAATATATCAAGTATCTATTATTATGGTAGATTCCATTATTGTTTCTAATCCATTCATACATTCACTGATCTTTCCTCTGAGAGTATTATTCAGAGTTGTTTATTTCATTTTGACTTGTATTCAGGCCCAGCTTCATGAGTGTGCCACCGTCACTCAGTTTAATACTCTGTTATTGCAACCTTGAAATTCCTAATGGTTTTTGAACAAGGGATCATGTATTTTAATTTTGCATTGGGCTTCTCAAATTATGTAGCCAATCCTGCTTGTGGTGCCACTCTTCAAAGGAGAAGAGTTGGCTAATAAAATTCATGGGTATGCCAGGTTCTATTTCCTGGGATCATCTTAAAGATCAATTCTGTAGTGCTACCATTTATTTTATTTCTTTTACAATAAGAATAATATGCTCAAGACATGAGCTGCCCTTTTATCCTGAATCTAAAATTGAAGGAGACTCAGGGTACTGAGCCATAGCTAATCCCAGCCAACAGCTAAGTTGAATAATCAATACATCTTTTGTTATATAAGCGCTGAGATTTTGGAGCTTGGCTATCTCAGCACAAGCTAGTTAATGCTGACTAATATAAAAATTTCCCTGCTTCACCCTTGCCCTGTAGAGTTAGTTTTAACATAATAGTCAAAGTGATCTAGTAACGGTGAGGTTAAATCATATATTTCTCCGCTCAAAACTAGGCAATGACTACTCATTTCATGTAAATGAAGAGCCAAAGTTCTTGAAATGGCAAGGATGATTTTCTTCCCCCAGACTGTTTACTTCTTTGACTTCATCTCTTGCTATGCTCCCACATTCTCACTGCACCCCAGACATATTACCTTCCTTGCTGTCCCTTTAAACTGTCATGCACACTTCCAATCTTAGACCTTTTCTCTAGCAGTCACACTTTTAGAATTCTCTTCCTCCAGATATTTGCAGTGCTAACTTTCAAATGGTTGCTCAGGTCATATTTTCCCAATGAGGTAAACCCTGACTGCTCTAAATAATACTGCATCCTCTAACCTAGTATATCTGATTTAGCTTTTATTCTTCTACTTTTTTTTCCAATATCATTTCTCATCTGTTAACATATTAATGTGTTTTAGTGTATTATATATTTTTATTTATACTCTGTCTCCCTCCATTAGAATGTAAGCTTCGTAAGGGCATTGGTCTTTGTTTTTACTGATGTTTGCCAAGTGACTGAAATACTGCCTAATATATAGTTGGTGCTCTATCGTAATTTATTAAATATTTGGAGATCCAAAAAGTTCCATTTATTAATGTATTATTATGGACACACTACTCTCTGCCTATATGCTTTTAAGTCTCTTGCTTTTTTTGTCTCCTCATAGTCTTTTGACAAAACCTTAACTCTGATTAAAACTTATCCTGTAACTGCTCAGTGACTGTACATTAGTAAGGGAATGTTGCTGAAGAAATAATCATATTGAGTTGTTTTACCTTAAATTTAGGACCACAGACAACTATTGGGCCCTCAATTCGGCCAGGCAGGTATACTACATTTCCTCGTTCCACCCTTTCTCCCTTTCCCGGATAAAAATCAATTGCCTTTTGTTTTCTTTATAAACATCCATTCTCTTATTTTTATTCTCACTCATACTGAAATTCCTTGGCTTCAAATTGGACTGAAAAATAGAAACATCCATAAGAGTACTTCTACAAACTACAATTACATACACAGACACTTACATTTCTACTCACATACTATGCTTTTCCTCCAGTCACATTGGATGAACTCTTAACACTCATATCAGAAGCCAACCCTTCCAATTATTTAGTGAATACTATCCTTTGCTTCTTCAAGAATATCATTCTGGCATCCACTCTTACCCACTCTAGAATATAATTAGGCTTTCACTCTCTAGAAGGTGATTTTCATTAGGATTTGCAAACAGTATAATTCTATCAACTTAAAAGAAAAATTATCTATATCTCCAGCTATTATATCAGTTTTCTACTTCTTCTTATGAAGATCCTTAGCAAAGTCATCTGTCTTTGCTGTCTCTAATTCCCCTCAAGGCAGAATTTTCACTTACTACTCCACTATTCTACATTCACATTTAATGTGTACACACATATATTCAGTGAATTAATGAAAACAAAATATACTATAAAGAAATCAAGACTCCCATCATAATATAAATGGGTAATATTATTTACTAGGGGAATAACATCAGTGAGTTGGAGAACTAGGAAGCTTCAGGCCCTTGTTCCCACACAGAACATGAAAACATTACTAGAGACTGGCTAAAGTAACTTACAGAAGCTCTGGAAATAAGTCAGAGATCTATAGCAACCAAATGAATGTCCAGTTATGAAAAATACATATTTAAAAAAAAATTGGGTGGCATTTTACAAACACTGGCCCCACTTCTTCCTGGTGCAGCATGATGTGGTTTGAAGGAAGTATTGTTTCAGTCCCTAGTTCCTTTCTGAGAACTATAGAAAATCAGAGCAGAACTAATTCGTGACATTCAAGCCTGGCTACTGGCTACCTGAGGAATTGATCTATTGGGTTCTGTGTTGATTAAACTGGAGCTCAGAAAGCCAAACCTGGCACATGTCAGATTATGGTCTAGGTCTTTACCTATAGCTCTTGAAGGCTGTAAGGGAACGAACTATAGACTACAGATAACCTGGAGCAAGAGATCACTGATGGAAGAATACAATAGAACAGTTAAGACCACAAGAAGAAATAGGAATGAGACTCTTTAGAAAATTGGCTTTAAAACAACCATCTATGCAGGTAAATCAGAAACAAGTACACAAACAGGCCTAGGGGAGACATCCCCAGAAAAGACCTGAGAAGACCATAGCCTTTACATAGAATGATTCTAAGGCTCAGACAAGCTAAGTAGTGAAGGTCTTACCCTGAACAGAAACAGACTACAAAGATTTGGAAAGGTAGCTGAATTTTAAAGGTCCTATTTTCAACAAAAGGTCACAGGCATAAAAAAGACACAGAAAAAAATGTCCATTTAAATAAATAATTAAATTGTTAGTGATCATTCCTGATGAAATATAGGCATTGGACATACTAGACAAAGACTTTAAAACATATTTCTTGAGTATGCTTGGAGAGCTAAATGAATACACAAAGAAACTATAGAAATAGAATAAAACTATTTCAAAATAAAGGTCATATATAAAAAACCCCACAGATAACATTATTGTTAATAATGAAAACTTTTCCTGTACATTCAGAAATAAGACAAAAATGCTCACTTTCACCTCTTCTAGTTACCTTCAAAGTAGAAATCTTAGCCATTAGAAAAGTAAAATAAAAGGCATCTACATTAGTAAGAAGCAAAATTACCTTTGTATACAGATCACAAGAAAATCTTACAACTAGACAATTCTAACAATTCTGCAAATACATTTTTAGAACAAATTCAGCCAATTGCAGCATACAAAATAGACAATCAAAAATAAGTTGCATTTTTATATAAAAATATTTTATTTTTATATTATTGTTATTAAATATAATAACAATAAACCATATGAAAAGAAAATTGGTAAAATAATTTTATTTATAATAGCATTAAAAAAAACCAAGAATATAAACTTAACAAAGAACACTACATTTTTTTTTTTTTTTTACTAAAAACCACAAAACATTGTTAAAAACATAAGGATGACACCAACAAATGGTAAAACAGGAAATGTTCATGGATCAGAGATATTTAGATTTTAATACTATGAAGAGTGATCTACAAAATGAAATCATTATAAAAACTTCTACAATGTTTTATGTAGAAATAGGAAAATCAATTTTAAAACTTGTAGAGTCTCAAATATTCAGAATATATAAAACAATCTTTAAAAAGAAGAGCAAAATTGGATGTCTTATACTTTCTTATTTCACAACTTATTATAAATCCACAGTAAATAAAATAATTCAATACTGGCATAAAAACAGACAGGTAGACCCAATAGAATAGAGAGTTCAGAAATAAACTCTTATATATATGGTCAAATAATTTTTGACAAGGGTTCCAAGTCCGTTCAGTGGGGTAAAAGTAGTCTTTTAAACAAATGGCATTTGGAAAACTGGATGTCTGCATACAAATGAAAAATATGTATCCTTATCATATACTATATACATAAATTAACTTTTTAAGCTAATGGATAAAAGTTCTAAACATAATAGATAAAATTGTGAAACTCTTTGAAGAAAATACAAGAAAAAAATTTCATAGCATTGCACCTGGCAATGATGTCTTGAATATGACAACAAAATTACATGCAACAAAAGAAAAAAAAATATTAAAATTTAAAACTGTGTATCAAAAGATTTATCAACAGAGTGAAAAGGTAATCCACAGAATAAGAGAAAATATTTGTAAATCATATATCAAATAGGTTAATATCCAGGATGTATAAATAACTCATACAGCTCAAAAACCAAAAACCAAATAGCCTCATTAGAAAATTCAAAAGCATTAATAGTTTGCTCCAAATAAGACATTCATATTACCAAGAATCACATGTTCAGCATCACTAATCATTAGGGAAATGCAAATCAAAACCATGAGCTACTTAACATCATTAGGATAGATGTTTAAATGAATACATAAATTAATGAAGATGTGAAGAAAAATAAATTGTTTAGAATATGGAGAAACTGTAACCATGCCTTTCTCATGGGAATGTAAATTGTTTCAGCCTCTATAGAAAACAATATGGCAGTTCTTCAAAAAATTAAAAACAAAATTGCTATATAATCCAGACATTCCACCTCACACTGTATACTCAGAATAATTAAAAGCAAGGACTTGAGGAGATATTTGTACACTTATGTTTATAGAAGCAACCTAGCTGTCAATGAATAGATGAATGGATAAACAAAATGTGGTATATACATACAGTAAAATATTATTTGGCCTTAAAAAGAAATACAATTTGGAAACATGGTACAACAGGGATAGACCTTGTAGACATTATGCTAAGTGAAATACATTAGTCTTTAAAAGAAAAAATACTGTATTACTCCATTTATATGAGGTATCTAGAGTAGTCCAATTTCATTATGTCTTTGAAATGTTCAGATCAGAGGAGTTAATCAACTTGCCAAACTGTATACAGATGGTATGTAATAGAGATTGTTTTCTATTTCAGATTAGACTTTATTTTCTAGAGAGTGTTTCCTGATTCCTTAATCTGGATGGGGGATCTCTCCAATATTTCCCCCATACTTAGCATTGACATTTATCTTGTCACTCAGGATAATAACTTATTTAATAAATTGTAAATTCCTCCAGGCAAAGATGATGTCTTTTCTTATTTCACAATTCAGTTTCCAGATTTTATTAAAAATTGTTTCCACTATCATGGTTACTCCTTTCTTTCTTCAATTCTACCTCCATTATTCATAACAACTTTCTTTCATTTAGCATTTACAATTTTCCTGGCACTATACTGGCTTTCTTATATATTAACTCTTCTGTGCTTCCTAACCTGTCTTGTACAATAGATAGTACCATTCTCATTTTAAAATGAATCCATAGCTCCATTCTTTACTTAGAGTCATAACCTAATGGAGTCCCTAATGTCTTACCAGAACATTCCAGTTATTGCATGATGAAATAATTAGCATATAATTCTTTCTCTTTCTGTTGGAATTTCATAACTTTTCTTCAAACAGACCATAAGGGCCAGGTATCCCTCAATATTTCTAAGAACAGCAGCAGCCATGATGATTTCAAGGCCTTACTTCAAAAAAATTGAAAATAGAACCTATGACTCCTATTTAAGAGGAACTGACACATATTCACACTTGCATTTTTCTTTTGGAAACAGATTTACCGCTTCTCCCTTTGTTTCTCCTTTTATCCTCAGTATTACTTTCTTCTGAAAAATAATCTATGGGATGGTAGTACATAAAACATATTTAGTAAATGAAAATATTTTATTCTTTTAAATTGTGATTCATAAGATAGGTAAAAGGAAGATGAGTTAAATTTGTCTCAAAATTAATGAAAATTTTAAAATATTAACATTAATCAGCATATGATTACTGAAATATATATCAGCATAAAATGAAAGTAGTTCTGAAAATTTTAAATACATATTTTTACTTTCTTATATATTTATTGTACAATATGGAAATTATGCCTTCTCGTTTTAAAATGCTACATAGAAATTTGAGTTTTAAATGCAAGCTTTAACCTGTATTTCTAAGTATTTGGAAAATTTATGGAATGGTAATATAGTATGAGAAAGAATAGATTATTTAATATTTGCAATATCCTGCCTTGTTTCTTTCTTTCTCTCCAGGACCAGTGAGCCTAAATATTAAATACATATATTTGGATATGATATTATGTATGTATGTTACACACACACACACACACACCCATAATTGTATCACATTTTATGTGAATAGTATTACCAAGCTATGAGAATGAGCACTTTTTTGCTAATGAGAAAGAAAAGACACAGCACTTTCATATAGCAAAATTCTTTTTCTAAATACTTTAGTATAGTCTCAGAGAGTCTTGCTTAGTCAGCTGTTAACTGGCATTTGGATGCTTACACTTAGAATTCTACAGGCCTCAGCAGCTTACTTGATTTGCAACCATTGCTGCTGACCAAGAAACATTTACTTATGTGACTTCTTATGAAGTGTTCAAAATGCACTGAGTAGGCCCTGGAAATACATTACTTTGAAGTACAGTGCTCTATGGCATAAAACAGGACATTGCATAAATCATAGTTTTGAATGAAAAGAAAACAGGTGAATCAGATCTTACAAGCTTGCTTTAGTTTATGATAGCATAAGCTAGGATTTTTGAATTGAGGGGTTCAGAAAATAACTCAAATGACCTCATTATTTTACAGATATGAATTCTGAAAAACACTAAGAGGTGATTTTACTAAGACTTCACAATCAATTCGAATCTGAACTAAGAGATTGTGTGACCTGATACCTAGTCTAGTCACATGTCTTTGTTATGAAGTAATATTGGTTAATTAACAGCATGGGCACTGCAAAAAGCTCAGTTGGGTTCACATTCTGGCTGTGACACCTACTAGACCTCTGGCAATCAGACACCTAACTTGTAAGCCTCATTTATTCATCCATTATATATGTGCTAAAACTGTACTGGCTTATTGTTAGATGTGAATGAAATAATGCCTACTTGACACAGTGCAGGACACATGGTAAACACCTAAGAATTTGTGTTATATTAGTGAATCTTACGGGTTCTTTTTGCTTAAAAAATATTTTGTTTTTACTTCTAGTTGTCAGTGTCCATAGCCAGAAATGTTAAAGACAGACAAAGATTTGCTTACTTAAAAAGATAAAAGTGTAGGGCCAGACAGGGTGGCTCACACCTGTAATCCCAGCATTTTGGGAGGCTGAGGTGGGCAGATCACCTGAGGTCGGGAGTTTAAGACCAGCCTGACCAACATGGAGAAACCCCGTCTCAACTAAAAATAGAAAAATTAGCCAGACATGGTGGAGCATTCCTGTAATCCCGGCTACTCGGGAAGGCTGAGGCAGGAGAATCGCTTGAACCCAGGAGGCAGAGGTTGTGGTGAGCCAAGATCGCGCCATTGTACTCCAGCCTGGGCAACAAGAGTGAAACTCCTCCTCAGTGATTAGTTGAATCATAAAATTATTACATTTTTATACCCCTTGAAGAGTAAGAGTTTGCATTTCCTTTGGGCAATACCTAATTCCTTTTATACCTTTGTCACTTACTATGAAACTTTAAAAAACTCTATTGCATGAATGCATAAGAAGTAGTCTTGAATGTTAAATTATAAATATTAAAGACATAGGTGTAGCTTTTGAAAACCTGAGAGTGATCTAGTTTTAAATGGGGGATTAAACACTGGAAAAATTAATAAATTTCAGGCATGCCTTTTTGCACTCTTAGGTTATTAGAAGGAAGGAAATCTGTAATGAACTCTTTACAGTTTCTGACCCTGCTACTGATATTGAACTGACAATTACAAAAGGGAGCTTGAGGGGATGAAGTGATGCATTGGCATTGAAACTAGGGCATCTTTTCTGCTTCTAGTACCCGCACTGTTTAAGCAAATATCAAGGGTCTAACAGCTTGATATGCATTCATGGCCCAGAACCCTCCAATTATACCATGTGTCTTGACATTGATGCAAATACAATCCTCAACCATTTGAGAAAAAAGTTAAAAAAAATTACTATTGTGACAGTGCATTAACCTGCTCTCAGCTGCTCAGCAAGACACAATGTAAGTGTTTGTCAGTTAAGGATGACACAAACCTTTGCCTTCGAACTAACACTGTTATTAAGTTAAACACAGTGCTTAAAAAAAGGTATTTACTGTTGGTTTGAAGACTATTGCTATGTCATTATGTTCTGTTAATGAATTTTCTTATTGTAATAATGAAAGTATAGAATTCTTTTCTGCAGGTTCTGAACTGTAGAAGGCAGCATCAAACTTAAGTTCCCTCAGTACATTCTGGTTCCTCTAGGTTTATACTCTATTGTAATATAACACCTCCATTTGACTGTTTTGGGGATGAGAGAGGAGTTGCTCAAGGGGTCGTAACCAGAAAGAATAAACTGTTTCATTGTTCTGTGAATGCCAGCTTGCTTAAACTGTGCTTTTATCTCAACTTCCAGGCTCACCATTATGGTTAATAATAACTCTTTAAAACATAAACTCTTGAAAATCAAAGAAACATTTCGAAAAACAGCTGTGCCCTAATAGTAGACTGATTAATTTCTGATTCTCTTTAACACAACTAACTAGGACAACTTGGCTCCATTTCAGCTGAAAATGCATTTCTTCTAAAACTACATTGGCATTTATCTAATGACTGTAAGGAAAGCAAATGTTACATGTTAATATTTCCAAAAAAGTGGCAGGAGCTTAAGAAAATCAAAGGCACTTTTTACTTGACTTTGAATGAACAAAATTATTCTGAAGGCTTCCTCAGAGCCTTATGATGATTCAAAACTATTGTCTCTGATTTTCCATTGTGGTAACTTGTATAGAAATAACTATCATTTTAATAGAACAAAACCAGAGGTGAGTTGCCATATTTTAAGAGGCTGTTGTCCCATTTGATTTTCTACCTATAGCCAACCAATTTTCTTTTAAATCAAGTTTATATTATGATTACAAAATTTTTGTAAGGTTTAAAGTCCTATGATGTAATTTTCACACACAGGTGATAGAAATTGGACATCCACCAATGGGAAAACTGGTTTGTGCCATAAAAAAAATACATTCATACACAATTACTTTTATAGTGTTTTATATTACTTTGTTCGTCCACAAATTTCATTCGTTCATGATTACTTTTTATAGTGTTTTATATTATTTACATAATTTAGTCTTGACATTTAGTAAAATGACATTTAATGACTGATTTTTTTTTACAATCATTTTAAGTACTATGATGATTTTTAAGATAGCTCTAGATACCCTAGCTCTTATGAACATTGAATCTTCACATTGTAGTTGATATAGAATCTAACTACATAGACAGCTGGGTTGGCATGTTAGTTTCCAGTGCATTGGTTATCATTGATACATTATCTAACTTTAAAAAGTCACAGGCACACATACACACAAACCTTCAAATTGTATAACTTTACAAGGAAACTATTAGTGAGCCAATTTCAGCTTTGTATATTGAAGAGTTTTCTAATTTAAAAAAATCTAAAATTGCCTGAAATTAATATGTTCCTAAATCACTTTTTGTGATCTTATGCAAGAACCATATAGTCTATATATACGTTAAGACATCACAATTATAAACTTGAAGGGTCTGCCTGTCTATGATTCTCTAGCTTTTAATTTTCTTATCTTTAAATAAGTGAACCAAAGTAGATGGTTTTTAAGGGACCTTATACATGAAGTACCTAGACCACATCTCCTTTCATTATCATGAGAATGAGATTCCACAGTTGCTGTGCTTTTGATTTCTCTCATTCCTAAAATATTTATTTTCCTTTGTCAGAGGATAGAATCAATTTATTTCTTTTATCAGACTATCAGATTATAGATTTGATATTAATTAATTGACTTTTGAATTTCTGAGAAGCTCTTCTACAATTTAGAGTTGGTTTCTTAATGATTTATCATATAGTACTGTCACAATACTGGAAAATAGGGCCAGGTATGGTGGCTCACACCTGTAATCGCAGCTCTTTGGGAAGCCAAAGCAGGTAGATCACTTGAGATCAGGAGTTCATGACCACCCTGGCCAACCTGGTGAAACCCCATCTCTACTAAAAAGACAAAAATCAGCTGGGTGTGGTGACAGGCGTCTGTGCTCCCAGCTACCCAGGAGGCTGAGGCAAGAGAATTGCTTGAACCCGGGAGGCAGAGGTTGCAGTGAGCTGAGATAGCACCACTGCACTCCAGCCTGGTTGACAGAGCAAGACTCCATCTCGGAAAAAAAAAATGGGAAATATTGATAAACACCTATTATGATATTTAGCTAGGAGAATCAGAATGTGTAGTGTTAGTATGTTTCCTTTTAAAACACAGACTTTACTATATTATAGAGATAACATTCTCCTTTCGTAGACCTGTTTTTTGCAGTACCATGTTTGTTAATGCTTCACTTTTTTGTAGATCTTTACTGGTTTTTCTTAAGCAAAGCTCATGGCATTACATAAGGAGCAGAGTTCTAGCATGTAGAAGTTCATTCACCAGAGCATGCTTCCTTTTCATCATCTCATCTTGTGCCAGTATAGAAGTAAGATCAGCTAGGTGAAACTAGCACCTGACAAACCTGAGTTATAGTTTTGGTTGGCTTTCCTACTTCCCAATTGCTAGATATTGAACTAAGCCTAATTATCTCATGTAGAACTAGGGTAAATATACATAATATATAGTACAGCTGCAAAATGAGATAATATATAGTGGGGATCTTCTATAGTGCCCAAAGCACATTTGTTGCTTAATATATAAACGTTAACATGGTAGCATCATGTTTACTACCAAACACGGTCTTTTATTCTATTTTCCAAAACTTAAATTTCCCATTTGTAAAGAAATTTAAAAATATTTATATAATTATTATATTATTTACTGGTCTGATAAGCTGGTTTTCATGCACTCAAATTTATATCCTATGAGTTTCTATTACCCAAAGTGGATATAGTTTTATGGATAATTTAATGTTTAATATCTCAGTTTATTTGACTTGGTATGTTAGTAAATATACTCTTGGTGAGATAATTTATTTTTCAGTTCTGTACTTCAGAAACACATTTTGCATCAATGTATGTGTATTTGCTATTGTTATTTACCAATAATAATGTGGCTCACAAAAATGTGAATAATCTAGACTCTCAAAGATAAATTGATAAATTGTATTTATCATTTATATGTCTCACCTAGTGGAGCTGTTGTACTTGAAAAACAGTATATCTATCTATCATCTATCTATCTATCTATCTATCTATCTATCTATCTATCTATCTATCTATCATCCCTCCATACACCCATCATTTCCATGATATTCTTTAGTGAGTAAAGCTAATACCTGTGTGATTCTTGGATTCTTCTTGGCTTATTTTCACTATTGCTAGCCTCTTCGTCACCTCAGTTCAAATTTGATAACTGGAAAGTCTTTTATATCTGCTTCACTCCACAGATGATTTCATCTTTCTTTGAATATGCAATGCTTTTAATATGTCGCTTTTGCCTAGCAATTAGTCATATACTGTCTTTTGACACTCTTTGAATTGCTGTTGACTTCTTTCATGGTTGTTTAAATTTTTAAAAAGGTATGTTTAAGTTTTATATAAATCTAAAGTTAGAAAAATCCCAGACTATGACTTGTGCTTCTTTATATTATTTTAGTTGTAGAGACACAATAACTGTTTGTTTATGGTTAATTCTAAAAACAAAGACTACATATGTAGATGTGCCCATCAGTTTCACAACTGAAAGTACTCATGCTATTAAATAAACACTCACTAGAACTAGGGACTTAGTAACTTCCTGGAGCATTGATCCTTTATCTTACAAATTAGACAGCAAATGCCAGGTTTTACTTTCTTGTTAGTAGAGCAGGAAGAAAAGATGTCTGGCCTAAGCCTAACTTAACAAAGCATGATTTAGCATTACTATAAAACTTAGTTTGTTTACTTCAAGACAAAATATTTATGAGAGTTTAAATCTCTATTGAAGTACTAGTAGCTACTCTTAAAACATGTTTTGGAGCAAAACCGCTTTTCCTAGCCTCAGTTTGACTTTGCAGGCTGTACCTCATTTCTCTCCACCTATATTGTTCTGCAGCTGCTGAAATCTCTAAGGAATATCTCTTCATGGAGACAGCGCCAGACGGCTCAAGTCTCTTCTCTGTTCTTGAGTTCCTGTTTTCAAGTAATGATTTGGATAAACCTGAGACCAGTTTCCTTCCCTCCAACTCTGGCAGCTGAAATTAATTCTCCAAAGACTCCTCTTTGGAGGCAAGCAGATGGTGCACATGCACATGTTTTAGTTTTGATTGTACCAGTTTTGAATAATTTAAAGTTCCAAATCTCTATAAAACTACTGTATTCCCATTTCCCAATACATTTTTTTTCCTTTGTCTCAGAAATTCTTTCGTTATATTTTGACATTTGGCTGAAACTTCGTTCACTTTGTACTGGCTTCATTGTCACACACCTCCTGCTGTTCTTTGTTACAATTTTAGATAAGTATGGCTTTAGAAAACTAAGATGCTTTTAGAAACTATTCTGCTGGTGATTTTCCTCTTACCATTTGCAAAGCATTTTGTATACATAAACAGCACATTAGCCAAATGATGTTGTTATCACAGTTCCTGTTGGTCTGCACTTGGCTCTCGCTTTAGAATTACCCCAAATAGGTTTGCAGAATTTTATAGTTGCATTATGAAGCACTCAATAATATGTATGAACTTAGGCATTTTTTTTTCTGCCATTCTGTTTGAGAAACTGCCCATCCTATTTCTGCTGAAGATTCACTGCTGCTTCAGGTAGAACGTGGTAAGTAAGTAATGTTTAGAATAATCTTCAAATAAATTTGACCTTTTCTGTTCAACTTTGAAGTTTCCTCATTATTAAATTGAGAAAACTGGCCAATCATGATCCAAATTTTTTTTGTGAGATTTAGTGATTTATCAAAGTATGTGTCAACTCACACATATATATGCACACATATACAGCTACTCAAATCAATGAGGAAACTCTTCTATTATAGTCACTAGAGCTATGATTCAGTTCCAGATGAGTTTCACTGTTTTATTGCCATTGCCTTCTTCTCTCACAATGTCTAACACACAAGAATAATTATGAGAGTGTGCTATATTAGCACAAGTCATCACTACAAGAACAAATAAATAATCAATGTAGAATGAGATAGTAATCTCACCTGTAAGATGAAAACAGTATAATCTACACTATGAAATTAGCCTTTACCAAACTATGTTTTATATTATTTTATGGTTCATCCAATCCTTATAAAAATTATATTACTGTAGATCAACATAGGAATGCATAAACTAAACCTGAAAAATATCAAGTGGTTTTAGTATATATAATTGTGTGGAAATAAGGACCACAAACCTTAGGAACTGTGATGCCAAATTTCATTTTTTTTTCACTTAAAATGAGACAAAGAATAAACAATCTATAGAATACTCAGATAAATTTGTTGAGAATAGCATTCTGTTATTTTAAAAATATAACTATTAGGAAATAGAATATAAAACACATTGTTCTTTTTTTATTTCTATATAAAGTCTGGAAAACAGAAACTCAGAATAACTGAAGAGAGCCTCAGAAATCTCATCTGTTTGATAGAACACTTCCCTTAGGGACTTTAACAATTGCTATGCAGAATCAACAAATAAATAACTTTCAGTGGTATTTTGTCTCTCTTGATTTCAACCATTCAAGTGATGTGACTTCTACCACTTCCCTTGAGGGATAATTCCATATTCCAGCAGTTTTCACTGTCAGGAAGTTTCTCATGTACTCTACCCAAATTGTCTTTTCTCTGACTTCATTCCATTTCTCAGAGTTACACCAAATCTTAGCACATCACTAAATGACTTCTCTTGTCTAGTGAGGGTTACACTTTTAAACATTTGCTCGACTAGTGTTTTATTTCTCACTTTCCCAAGAGTTACATATTTAACCCCAGCATACTTCTTTCTTTAGTCAGTCACTCTACTGCCCTCATCAATTTCAAGCCCTTCCCTGAATAGCCTTTAAATTTGTTTCCTAAATGGTTTGAAGTGAGGCTAGGAAGATTGTAGCTCTTCACTATAAACCACTTAAAACATTACCAATATTTATGATTTTCAATTCACAACAAAAGCAAAGAAATCGGAATGTAGATCCCTAACAAAATAAATGAAGGCATAGAACTTCCACCTTAGGGAATGCTTTAACTTGAAAATTAAAAGATCACTTCTCGAGAATCTGGTGCATAAAGAGTGTAATAAAAATGGAATTAAAAAATTCACAGAATTATAAGGTAAGTTACATTCAAAATCATCCATTCTTTCATGATAAGAGACTTAGAATATATTTGTGACTATATCATTGCTAGTTTCTGCTAAGATGGAAAGACTGGCTTGTGAATTGGTAATTGGACAAAGGCATTGTGATTACAGTGGGAAATAAAGAATCACTATTAGTTCGGTGCAAAAGTAATTGCAGCTTTTGCTATTAAAGTTGTAAGTCTAAAATATAAGTATAAAGTAATTAAGTATAAGTAATTAAGTTTAAGCATAAAGATAAATATTAATGTTTATCTTTTAAATGCTATACCTGGAACCTTGATAATGTCATAGACTGATCGATTTTTTGTTGTTGTTTTCCTCCTATTCCTTAAACTCTAATTTCATCTGTGTTTTATTTTACCACTGTTTTTTAAAATTTAAGGTTCCTCAATTGTGTTTCATTTGTGTCTCCACGGTTCTATATTTTAAATTCTACTTTGATTATCTTAAAGCTGAAATGCTTATCTGTGACTAATCATGACTTATAGGTATTATTTTTAGGATACAGCTTAAGCAGTGCTATGTTTTGTATATGGTTACGTATTACAAAACTCAGTAGAGACTATCTTGGCAGAAAATTATTTTCACATTTAAATTGGACTGAAATTTACTTTCTCCAAAAAGCAATTATTATATGTCTATGATGTTCAAGCAAGGTGTTATATTCTGGTTAGTTGTACCACTTGTTCATATATAACATGGAGGTATATATAAATAAATTTCAGTTATTTATTTAAAATTGGATAGTAGCAGTCCACAGAGGGTATACTGAGGCACAGCAGAGGGAGACCAAGTCTAGAAGCAAGGGGCAGGGAGAAAAGAATGGGAATGTATTTTTAGGTGATGCTTCAAATGAGTGTTCACTTGGAATAGGTTTTTACCAAACACTTGGAAACCATTACAAGGTTGATGAAGTGATGTGGGGGTCACAAAGCATGAACCAACCTGGTGTGTTTGTTCAAAGAACTGTTAACAGTGTGTATTCCTGGAGCATAAGATACAGCAGAGTTTGGATAAGCTTCAAGATGAAATGGAAGAATTGAAAATGTCCAAATGTATGTCATAGAAGAAATTCTGAACTTTAACTTTAGGGTGATATCAAATTATAGTCCTTGTGCCAAATCCAGTCTGTCTTGTTTTTTCAAAGGAAGATTTATCAGAACACAGTCATACCATTTGTTTACATATTGCCTGTATCTGCTTTTACACTACAGTCACAGAGTTGAATACTTATGGCAGATATTACATAGCTTGCAATGCTTTACCTATTTAATATCTAGGTCTTTATAAAAAACCTTTTCTGTCCTCTGCTCTGTGCAATATAGAGGCGCTGAAATATTTCAGCTAAGAGACAGTATGATTGGTCCTCCCTTTCAAGGAGTTGGATATAGTGGAAGTAAGACAATAGTTTGGAGGTGTTATAAAACTAAATAGCCCTGTAATAGCACTAAACACACATGTAGTAGTGCTTTATATATGTTGTTTTTAGTTCCTTTATTTTCTTTTTCTGTGACATCTTCAACTTAAATCAGTGATACACTAATGCTACCTAATATTTTGTCTTCTTGCCCAATACATTAATTACTAAAAACATTTACCTCATAAGTTTAAAAGGAAAAGCAGTAATTGACAAATGCCATTTCAAAAAGTAATTTATAACTTATGGTTTGTAAAATCTAAATGTCTATTTTTGATTATACACATTTTCTATTTTTTAATAAAATTACCACCAGCAGCAATAGACATTTTGTTTTGCTTTGTTTCATCTCTCTCTTCTTAAGGCTTAGATGTTTATTGTGCACTCTTTGTATAATAATAACTTTCTCAATACAGATTTAATATAATAAACTTTTTTATGTTGAAGGGAAATGTAATTTGATAAAAAAAATTCTTAAATTTTACATTCTTCTAGTACAAATTTTCTCAATAGCAGCAAAATTGACATTTTGGGCCAGATTAATTATTTGTTATAGGGGGCTTTCATGTATTGTAAGATGTTTAGTAGCATCTCTGGCCTCTTATATGCCAGAAGCAACTTCCTGCCCCAAGTCATGACAATCAAAAGTATCTCCAGACTTGTAACAGATGCCAAACATCCCCTGAGGGGGCAAAATCAATACTGGCTGAGAACCACTGAATCTTGTTCTTTACAGTTCTACATTCTCACTGAATATATCTTTGATAAAAATAACAAAAGAAAATAAAAGCTGTATGTTTTTAATCACAAAGTTGAGACCACAGGCTAATGGTATGGTGATGATGTGCTGTGTCCCAGTCTATTCTTAAAAATTGACTTCATGTTGTGACATTTTCAATACTTGCAAAAATCTTCATCATAAAAATGAGGTATCAGATTTCAATTGTCTCATTTTTATATTCCTCTGCTGTAGTTTGTTGACCTTTTCAGTATTCTAAGCAAGATTTTGAAAGAGTTGACCATTTCCTTCTCTTCCTATTAAAAAGTACAGTTACCTGTTGCAAAGACTGAAATGACTGGCCAACTGAGATGAAGAATTTTTAAAAGGTCAGAATGGTTCACTACACTATATATTTCACAGTGTTTGTAAAGCATTTGAATGTATGATTTAACTTTTTTGAAAAATAAAATCTAATCTATTGGTTAAAAAGAAATAGAGTATGGACTTTTTAATGCTCTTTGTAAAGTGAGTCTAACTTGTTTTTATAGCTTTTGCCCTGTGGTCAACTTAGAGCACTGGACTTTACATAACCCCATGTTAGAATAATTACTGTCTTAGGCAACTATTTATAGTCTTCCTGAGCCCTGGAATACTTACATCTCTGTGGGTCTACTCAGCCATACAGAATTTCCAGACAAAAAGGTAAAACTCATTCAAAGAAGAGACATTAAATTTTCTGCTTCTTCAGCAACACTGCAAGAATTTTCGTTTAACAAAGTGTCAGCATCAGCAATACCATTATCAATGGACATCTGGTTTTCATTCTCATGTACATAGGCTGCAAATTTAATGTCCAGTTTAGCATATTCAGTGAAGTAAATGTGTTTGGGAGGGATATTAGAGAAGGTGAATGAGCTTCAACACTCTTTTGAGGCAGCACTGAATTTTAAATTACTTATGTATTAAAAAGGAAAATACATTAGGACATAAGACTTCTGTTAGCATAGGGATTTTATAATACAATATTTGTGACACATATAAGTGTCATGAATACTTGAACACAACAACCATGTTAAATTTTTTCTGTTTTCTTTGTATTTAGTACCTGGAAGTATCAAGGGACACAGCTGCTGCCTGAATACGTAACTGTACAAATAGTGAATTGAAACAAAGGATAAGAATTGGATATTAAAATGTATTTCTACTTATAGCATATGAAATCAATGTACAGGTGTCACGACTGAGAAAGGTGTGTGCAAGGATAATGTAAACTAAAAAAAAATTGTGCTGGCACGTGGTTTGCTATATATGGAAGAAAAATAACTTTATACTCAAATTTTACATAAAAATTTTAATAACAAAGTTATTTTTGACTTCATAAGTTAACATATTGCATCTCCTAAGACTGAAAGTTCAGAAAAGGCAAATTGGTCAGTGCATATTTTCTATCTAGGTATGTCCAGAGTTCCATCCTTAAAACAAAATTCAAGGTAGGGGTCATAGAACCTGGCTTCAAATTTAGGGGGTGTGATTGTAGCTCATCACTTTATATAGATAGACAGATGATAGACAGATAGACAGACAGATGATATATGACTGATGATAGATATATTGTAACTCATCACTTTATATAGATAGATGATAGACATATAGACAGATGATAGTTATATAGAGATATTTAAACAAATGTAGAGATATATAAACAAATGTCTCTCTATATATAGAAAGATATATAAACAAATATATCTCTATTATAACTCTATATATAGTTATCTAGATCTATTTAGATATGTATCTAACTGTTTGGCTGATTTCTGTATTAAAATGGTGTTAACAACAGGTATTGTAATTAAAAGAAATTTTTTTAAAAGATAGACGTACTAAGTTATTTATTTATTTATTTTTGAGATGCAGCCTTGCTCTGTCACCCAGACTGGAGTGCAGTGATGCGATCTCGGCTCACTACAACCTCTACCTCCCAGATTCAGGTCATTCTCCTGCCTCAGTCTCCTGAGTAGCTGGGATTCCAGGCACCCACTACCATGCCCGGCTAATTTTTGCATTTTTTGTAGAGATGGGGTTTTACAATATTGACCAGGCTGGTCTTGAACTCCAGACCTCATGATCCACCCTCCTCGGCCTCCCAAATTGCTGGGATTACAGATGTGAGTGACCACACCTGGCTAGTTGTATCTTTATATTAAATACTTGGAATTATCTAGGGACAGAAGTACTAGCAACATAAAAACTCATTCACTAATACAAAAATAAAACTTAGTATCTATTACCATGTCCATGAGGTAAATTTAGATCAGAATAGAAAATTGTGGAATAGTTTGTCTCTACCTTGAAAAAGTATGTTGTCTTAAAGAATTTTTAGGACAAAATGGAAGAGTGTTTGTGGGTAAACTGTTCTATATTTTTTGAAACAATATTCAGTTATTCAGATCTGGTCAATTAATATTTGATTATAATTGTGAGCCAGATACTCTCGTTAGCCAAGAAACAATGAAAAAAATAGTTCTTGATTTTGAGGAACATATAGGCTAATTGCAGGTGTGGAATTGCCTTATCACCACTTGGAACATGGTATAAATATGACAGTGACAAGGTGCCAGGAAGAAGAGTCTGGTATTGCTATAAGTAATTTCAAATGTAAAAATTTAAGTTTAAAATGGTTATTTCTTGTGGTAAAAAATTGGGAGATATAAATTAGAATTCAAATATTCTGCCTCCTAATCTAAAATTCTTCCCATTAAAGTCACTATTTTTAAATTGATAAACTTATTTTTTTAAGGTAGTTTAGAATCATAGCAAAACTGAGTGGAAAGTAGAGTTCCCAGATAACCCCTGTTCCAAGAGGTTCACAACTGCCCATATTGTTAACATTCTGTACAAAAGTGGTATATTTGTTACATCTGATAAACCTACATTGATCTACCATTATCAGCATAGATTATGAGGTATAATACCAATTGGAGATGCAGCAAAGCAAGTCACATGAAACTTTTGGTTTCCCAGTGCTTATAAAAGTTATGTTTACACATTATACTGTTGTCTATTTAGTGTGCAATGGCATTATGTCTAAAAAGTTGTCATATCCTAATTAAAAACACTTCATTGCTAATAATCATCTGATACTTTAGCAAGTCACTTTGCACTGATGAAAAGTCCTGTCTTGAGGTTCATGGCTGCTGACTCATCAGTGTGGTGGTTGCCGAAGCTTGGGGTAGCTCTGATAGTTCCTTAAAATAAGACAACAATGAAATTTGCCACATCAATATTCTTCCTTTCGTGAAAAATTCCTCTGTTGCATTTAATGCTGTTTGATAGAGTTTCACCCACAGTAGAATTTCTTTCAGAATTGGAGTCAATTCTTTCAGAGCCTGTCACTGCTTTATCAACTAAGTTTATGTAATATTCTACACCTATATTGTTTGCTATCATTTCAATAATGTTCACAGCACTTTCACCAGGAGTGGGCTCCATCTCAATAAATCACTTTCTTTGCTCTCCTGTAAGAAGCACATCTGTTCAAGGTTTATCGAGATTGCAGCAATATCTTCAGCCTCCACTTTCAATTCTAGTTATCTTCCTATTTCCAGAATATCTGCAGTTACTTCCTTCATTGAATTCTTAAATCCCTCAAAGTCATCTGTGAGGGTTGGTATCAACTTCTTCCAAACTCCTGTTAATGTTAATACTTGACTTCTCTCCATGAATCATAAACGTTCCTAATGGTGAATCTTTTCCAGAAGGTTTTCTATTTACTTTGTTCAGATTCTTCAGAGGAATTACAACCTATCCCAACTATAACTTTATACAATATATGTCTTAAATGAGACTTGGTGGTCAAAGTTACGTTTGGATCCATGGCCTGCAGAATGGACATCATATTAGTAGCCATGAAAACAACATTAATTTTCTTGTTCATCTCCAACAGGGCTTTTGTATTAACAGATGCCTTGTCAATGAGCAGTAATAATTTGAAAGGAATCTTTTTTTTTGTATGAGCAGTAGTCTCAATAGTGGGCTTAAAATATTTAGTAAACAATGTTGTAAACGGATGTGCTGTTATCCAGGCTTTGTTGCTTAATTTATAGAGCAAAAGGAGAGCAGAATTAGCGTAATTTTTAAGGGCCCTAGGATTTCCAGCAAGGTAAATAAGCATTGGCTTCAACTTAAAGCCATCAGCTGCATTAGCACCTAACAAAAGAGTCAGCCTGACCTTTGAAGCTTTGAAGCCAGGCATCATTGACTTTTCTTCTCTGGCTATCAAAGTCCTAGATGGTATAGTCTTTCAATAGAAGGCTGTTTGTCTACACTGAACATTTGTTATTTAATGTGACCACTTTAATCAATGATATTGGCTAGATCTTCTGGATAACTTGCTGCAGCATCACAATCAGACCCTGCTGCTTCACCTTACACTTTTATGTTATGGAGATGACTTCTTTTCTTAAAACAACAACCTCTCCTAGCTTCAGAGTTTTATTCTGCGGCTTCTCACCTCTATCAACCTTCCTAGAATTAAAACTAGCTAGAGCCTTGCTCTAAATTAAATTTTGGCTTAAGGGACTGTTGTGACTGGTGTGATCTTCTCTCCAGACCTCTAAGACTTTCTCCATGTGAGCAATAACTCCAGTTCACTTTCTTATCATTTGCATATTCATTGAAGTAGCACTTCAAATTTCTTTCAGTAACTTTTCATTTCCGTTTATAACCTGGCTAACTCTTGGGCACAAGAGGCCTAGCTTTTGGCCTGTCTTTGCTTTTGACATATTGTTTCACTATGTCAAGTCACATGAAACTTTTGGTTTCACAGTGCATATAGAAATTATGTTTACACATTACACTGTTGTCTATTTAGTGTGCAATGGCATTATGTCTAGGTTTTGATATAAACTCTTCCTTTCACTTGAACATTTAGAGACCATTGTAATGTTATTAATTGGCCTAATTACAATATTGGTGTTTCTCAGGGAAAAGAAAGTCCTGCAGAGAGGAAGAGATATAGGAACTCACTCATCAGTGTTGGCACGCATACAATATTTGTTTATTTATTTATTGTTTATTTGTTTGTTTTTTTCAGAGGAAGTCTTGCTCTTTTGTCCAGGCTGGAGTGCTGTGGCAGAATCTCGGCTCACTGCAACCTTTGCCTCCTGGGTTCAAGCAATTCTCCTGCCTCAGCCTCCTGGGTAGCTGGGATTACAGGTGCACACCACCACGCCCAGCTAATTTTTATCTTTTTAGTAGAGACAGGGTTTCACCATGTTGGCCAGGCTGTTTTCAAACTCTTGATCCCAAGTGATCTGCCCACCTTAACCTCCCAAAGTGCTGGGATTACAGATGTGAGCCACTGAACCCAGCCAATACTTATTGATTTAGTGCACTATCTTACATGGGCACAGTTCATGGCACCCCAAAACAATCTTAATAGTAACAACAGAGATCACTGACCATAGATCACCATCACAGATATGATAATAATAAAAAGTTTGAAATATTGAGGCAATTACCAAAATATGACACAGTACTTGCTGTTGGAAAAATGTTGCCTACAGATTTGTTCAATACAGCATTGCCACAAACCGTCAATCTGTACAGTACATGATATCTGCAAAGCACATTAAAGTGAATGACAATAAAAGAGTACACACCTGTAATGACATATATCTACTGCATAGTCTCATATGGAATATTTTCACTGCCCTAGAAATCCTCTGTTCTCTGCTTATTTAGCTCTCTCTCCCCACTCCTTCCTGTCACGCTCTGATCTTTTTATTATCTCTGTAACTTTGTGTTTTTAATAAGGTCTTGTAGCTGAAATCATACAGTTTGTAGCCTTTACAGAGTGGCTACTTTTTCTCAGTAACATGCATTTACGTTTCTTCCTTGTCTATTCAATGCTTGATAGCTAATTTTATTTTAATATTGAATAACATTCAATTGCCTGTTGGCTGGATATACCATAGTTTATTTATTCATTTACTACCAAAGGGCCTCTTGGTTGCTTTCATAATTTGGCAATTATAAATAAAGCTGCTGCTCTACATGTCTATGTGCAAATCCAGTTGTTGAATTGTGTGATGAGAATATGTATAGTTCTATAGGAAACTGTCAAACACTCTTCCAAAATAGCAGTACCAATATGATTTCCCATTACTGATGAATGAGAATTCCTGTTGCTCCACATCCTACTAGCATTTGGTATTGTCAGTGTCTTAGATTTTGGCCATTCTATTTGATATGTAGCAGTATCTCAGTGGTGTTTTAATTTGCAATTTTTAAATGGCATACGATACCCCAAATCTTTTCACTGCTTACTTGCTACTTGTATATCTTTGGTGAGGTGTCTGTGTCTGTTCAGGTCTTTTCTCATTTCTTAGCTGTTAATGGTCTTATTGTTGAATTTTAAGAGTTCTTTGTATATTTTGAATAAGATTTCTTTATCAGATATGCCTTTTGCAAATAATTTCTCCTAGACTGTAGCTTATCTTCTTTTTCTCTTGGCATTGTCTTTTGAAGAGATTTTTCTTAATTTTAATGAGGTACAGGTTATCAACAGATTTTTAATGGATTATGACTTTTTTTCATGGATTTGGCATTTCATGGATTTTACTGGCGAGGATGTGAAGCAAAAGATACTGTCATTCATTTCTAGTTGGAAAGCAAATCAGTACTTCTCACTTAGTTTTTCTCCTGTGTGATCTTCTAGAAGTTTGATAGTTTTGCATTTGCATTTAGTAGTCTATGATCTGTTTTGAGTTAATTTTTTAAATGGTAAAGTTCTGTCTAGATCCATTTTTTTTTTGCTGAATGTCTAATTTTTTCAGCACCATTTGTTGAAAAGACTATCTTTGCTTCATTGCATTGCCTTTACTGATTTTCTTTACAAAAAATCAATTGACTATATTTATATTGGTCTATTTCTGGGATCTCTATTATGTTCCATTGATATTATTTGTCTATATTTTCTCCAGTACCACACAATGTTTATTACTAAGTAAGTTTATAGTAAGTCTTGAAGTGAGGAGGGTCAGTCCTCTAACTTTGTTCTTCTCCTTCAGTATTGGATTGTCTAATTCAGGTCTTTAGCCTCTCTATGTACACTTTAGAATCATTTTGTGGTTTTAAATTTAATCATGGTTTATTGAGCATATAGGTCCTATTCAAAGGGATTAATATCTTGAATACATTGAAACTTCCTATCCAAGAGAATGGACTACTCTCCAATTATTTAGTTCTTCTTTAGTAACTTTTATCAGAGTTTTATCATCTTCTTGATAACAATATTCTACATATTTTGTTAGACTCACATCTAAGTATTTCATTTGGGGGTGTTCACATAAATGGTAATATGTTTTTAATTTTAAATTCCACTTTTTCATTATCGGTATATACAAAAGCAATTGACATTTGTGTGTATCCTCCAACTTTGCTATAATTGCTTATTAGTTCCAAAAGCGTTTTTTGTTGATTCCAATTTTCTATGTAGAAAATAATGTCATCTGTGAACAAAAACACTTTTATTTATTCCTTAGCAGTCAATATATCTTCTATTGCTTTTTCTTGTCTTATTGCATTAATCATTATGTCATTATAATATTGAAAAGCAGTGGTGAAAGGGAAGATTCTTGACTTGTTCTTGATCATAGTGAGAATGCTTTGAGTTTCTCACTATTAAGTATTATATTAGCTATAGGTTTTTTGTAGATATTCTTTATCAAGTGGTGAATATTATCCTCTATTCTTAACTTGCTGGAAGTTTTTTATCATGAATCATGACTGGTGTTGACTTTTGTAAAAACAATTTTCTGCATCTATTGATATGATCATTGGCTTTTTCTTCTTTAGCCTGTTGATGTGATAGATTATATTAACCTATTTCTGAATATTGAACCAGTCTTTCATACCTGGTATAAATAACCCTTATCTTTTAAGTTACATTTAAAGATAATTAAGATTTCAGCCAG
This sequence comes from Plecturocebus donacophilus, assembly GCA_004027715.1. NCBI lineage: Eukaryota > Metazoa > Chordata > Mammalia > Primates > Pitheciidae > Plecturocebus > Plecturocebus donacophilus. The sequence goes on along the minus strand of PVKP010002484.1, from coordinate 81,864 downwards.
AAATCAGTAACTCATAAAAAAGATACAATCTATAAAAGGTATTGAGAAGTGGAATAAGACAGAGTTATTAAAATTATTATCCTGTTTTGTAGGATAGCATGTGACAGTAAATAATATCAGTATTTCTTAATTATGTCAAGCGTAAGTATGTGTATGTGTACAAACATGTATATACATGGGCATGTGTATATGTGTACATGCACATGTGTCTGTACATGTATATATGTATATATATTAACATAATTTGTACTGTTTATGCATGACAGAAATTTTACTGTCTGTACAGAGACTCTTGACAGTACTTATAGACCCAATGCCCCTTCTTTGTGAAAACATATATGCATATATGGATTCAAGGACTTCTTGGAATAAGCCTAAATTCTGCCATGGCTAGAAAAACACATTGAAATCAATAATACAAAGAATAACTTATTACATTATAGATCATGTTAGGGGACTAATATCAAACCTTGTCTCCAATTATTTTGGCAATCTTAATATATAAAATAAATTGTCAATTGGTTAAAGCACGTATTTTTAAGTGAAGACAGTCTAAAGAATATGTTAAATAAGAGCAATAGGTATATACATTTATACACGATGACATATTTATAAAGATTTTTTGTAATCTTTTGTCTCCAAACATTTCTGCAATAGGAGCATATGGCTCAGAGAGATGTATTAAAAACAACACTAGACTTGCCTTTAGGTGATTTGTATCAGTCCTCCCTCTAAAACTTATGAGCCTTCAACTGAGTCACTTTCAGGCTTGGTTATCTCAAATGCAAAATAAGAAGATTGAATCTAGTGATTCTTAAAATGCTTATATGTTGAATATTCAATAGACTCAGAATTCTGTGTAATTACCCTCCCTCTAACAAATAATTTATCATGATGATTAAAAGCAGGTAGTATGGTGTCAAATTTCTTTTCATCTTGAACTTTGTGTGTACATACGTATGTATGTATGTGTGTGTCTATTGCCTCTCATTGTCTCATAGAGAGCAAGAGAAAATGTGTTTTTTATTTTCTCTAATGAAACATTTATTTACCTTCAGCAATGTATAGAATTCACTCTTTAAATTCACTCTATATCCATTCAAATATTTTCCCCATTATTAAATAATATTTCATGTGATATTGATCTGCTTAAATGACTTATATATACCTTAGTAAGTTGTGAATATATACTCTACATTTATATCATCTTAATCAATTAAAATGGACAATCTTATTCTATCTAAAATAATAGACACTGAACACTTTGTCAAAAAGTTTATCTTTTATTATAATGTAATTAGAAATTTTATTTCAACTTACAATGACTTCTTTCAAAAGTATGTATTAATGATGACTGTGCATCATATTTAAAATGAAATTGATAAATGATTTAGTATTATTCAATTAGAATGATGCCACTGTAATCTAATATTAATCCAAATTTTTCTTGATTTCCTGAATCCTCTCTTTAAAAATTGTATTACTCAGTATTGACTTACTGTGCTAATTAACTGTACACTAAATAATTTAAAGGACCTTAAAGTAATTACTATGGAAAGAGTTTGCATAATTGATCATAATTTATGAACAATAATTACTGTAATTTTTTAAATGATAACTTGATCTATGAAATAAAAAATGCTAGAGTTTTATCATATACTCCCTCCAGTCCAAGAAAATAGCCTATGAAGTTTAGAAGGCATATTCTTTCATTCAGACCACAGGGGTACTATTTTAATAAATTGACACTTCAATGTGCAAAATAATGCCCCCATGGATTGGAAGTGAAGACTTGCTTCTGAAAGTCTAATTTGCACTATGGGAGCAGTTTACTCACCTGACAAGTGCTGACCTGATGGATCATATTCTAAAATGCCAGCAGATTTATGCAAGTATAATTGATAGCAAATGAAAGCTGCAAAAGATTATTTTTTTTTTCACTTTCCAAATTAGGTTCCCAATTCACCAATGTATGATTTCACAAAGCAGACACCTTATTAGGGCACAGGGACTTTGTGTGACATTATAACTCAACTGCTATTTTCAGGATTTATTATGTGATATGACTCAATTTTTTAAAAAATCAGTTCAAGTGTTGGCACTTAAGACAAATTAAGTTTCTGACAAGCCATTCTCCTTTTTAATATACTGTTGCATGATGAATATTTTACAAAATAGAGAAAATATGACACATTAAAAAGCAATACAGAATCTTGTGAAATATCCTAAGAACAGATTTTATTTTAAAAAAGCCCCTAGAAACGATTTTAGACTTCACCAAAACGGTGACAAGTGCTGGACCATTAACACTGTTCCAGATCTCTGGAGAAGAAGTGCCATTAGTATCAATTTTCTAATGTGCCTGATAAGGCATTTTAGTGTAATATTAAATATACTCTTTGACACATTCTTTTGGGGACATTTTAGAAAATGCAAATGTGAGCATCCAATGAAAGATATTATAGGTAACTCTGGTCAAGGCTGTTCAAAAGTTTAGACTGGTCCAAGGGGACAATTGAAAAGGAAGAGAGCTATTCGGAAGGCAATAAAAGGGAAGGCTAGAAAGGTAGATGGTTCTCTGCTTTCATTTAACTTTGGCTTAAACCCTGCTTTTCTTTTTGCATAGCTCCTCAAAATTTTCTTATTCAACATACTATGCAAATTCAAGTGACTGGCTGAATGATGGTATTTTCAATATTTAAAGGAACTTATAAATCATTTGGTTACAGGCTCTTGTAATTACAGGTGAATAAACTAAATCAAGGAGAAGAAAGGAAATGAGAAAAATATTATACAGATATTAGCAGAACCAGATTAAAAAGATTGGAACAAGGAGCCCTTTTCTGTTTCATAAGTTAATTTATCAATGAAAATAATCAAAATAGTTTAAAAATCAACATATTTCAAAACATTAGAAATTATTGAGACAAAAATCTTAATGTTTTGAGAAGATCCTATAATTTTTATTTCATTAATCAGTAAATAGTACTTCCTCTACATCATATTCTGAGTTGGGATACAAAGAATGGCATTGTTACCTACTTTCTTCTACTTTTCCAATAATGCTTTGGGAAATAATGTACTTTTGGAATCTAGTGAGTTTTTACTAAACTTTTTTAAACTTCATCTAATGAAATCATATTTTGGAATTGAAAAATAACATTTCCATTTTGGAGAACATTTAATCTGTAATTGGTCCATGATATAAGCAAAGATGAATCAATTTCACCATTCAGTGATTAAAAAAACCAACCCTAGAGACAACTTACAATATGAGGTAGAGAAAGTACTACTTACAGGGAAGAGGGAGGAGCTTTTCCCTTACTTCTCAGTGAATTTTAGGGTGAGAATGCACTAGGTAGGGGAAGCAAGAAGTTCTAAATACATTCCCTGATTTTTTACTCTGTGGGTCCCAGAATGTGAAAGCATGCTATTTAGACTGAGGAGAAACCTGAAGGTGAGAAAGATTTATGAACTGTCTATCTATCTATCTATGAATGAATAATAACCAAAAGTCAACTTTTGGTTTGGGGATCTGTAAAGAGATTGTGATAGAGGCTGTCCACATGTATCATGAATGTAAATAAAACACCACTAACAGAGGGAAATGCCCATGGATAAAGCTGAGGTATGCTGCTGGTTCTCCCCTTCCTGCATACTGCAAGAGATCTAGAGGTAGTGACATGCCCAGGGGAAGAGATTGATAGGTAATGAGAGGGCAGATGGGCCAGTAGAAGATGGTGGTTGCATTAAACAGACCACGTTATTCACCAATTTGCAACTGAAAGGAAATGCTGAGAGTGACATACCTCAAATGTGGATGACAACATATGTCACTGTCCTGTCACGAGTCCAGAGATGGCAAAGATGCATGTGTGGATGAAAGGACACCAGATGCTCCTTGTTGTACTGCTCTTATGCCCACACCCAATTCTTCATCAACTTTAAGAAGAGAAGAAGGAGTGGAAGTAGGAGCACTAAAAATTAACCCTTAAGAGGACACCCAAACTGAAAGGTACCTTTATTACATTTAATTTATACTTTTAATTTGAGGCACGCTGTTTTAATTTTTTACATAATTATTCTACTACTTCTTAGTGGAATGCAACTTCATAAAATGATCAGATTAATTATAGTCAAAAAAGAAGCTATATTATCTTTGCACATTTGAGATATACAAGAGCACACATTTTCAGTCTTGCAATCCAGTATAGAATGCAGATAAGATGAAGACAGGTCAAAGACACATTCAGGAGAATAGTTATTTTAGGTAAGGAACAGGAAAGAAAGATATACATTTACTCTTGCACAGCACACAAGTCTCCCAGTACAATAGAAAAGTGGAAAATTCTTACCATTGACCAGATAGTTTGTGGAATTGCTGAAAGTTAGAAACCATATAATGCAGAAAACCTCAGATGAATTAACAATTTGACAAAACAAACAACAAACAAAAAGCAAAACTGGCTATGCATTCAATGAGGCAGAAGGGATGCAGAGATGAGAATGACTCATTGGGTAATTGGATTCAGAAAAACAATGTAAGAAGCCTCCTTCTCCTTTTTTTATAATGTCATTGTCCCTGGACCAAGGCAGAGTGCTGGAATCAGAGGATGAGTCCACTGCCCTAGCTAAGAGTGACTCCTCCAAGGGGATTAGAAGCTTCCTTACAGATGAACAGCCGTCTCTACTCTCAATGTCCTTAATGACATAACTGTTTAAGGACTTACAGGTATTTCTTCATAGACTATTTTTGAGAGTACATGTTTATAGACTGTTAAACAGAAAATTTTAATTAAAAAAATGTGAATCCACAAAGAGTATTTATTGAAAAACAATATGTTGCAAGTGAAGTACTAACAACAGAAACAGAGAAACCAATAATTTTTAAAAATAATGATAAATGTAGTAAACACAAAAATACTTTGACTTTAACTAACTTAGAATTCATTGGGAGGATACTAAAGCCATAAAACAAAAGAAAGCTATGATAAAAGAAAAAAAATGAAATCTTGAAACAAAATTCAGAGTCTAAAAGAACTAAATAGGCTGGAGAATAGAATAAACTCTACTGAAGAACAAATTTTTATGTCTTACAGAATAAGCTAATGGGTTTTTATAGGAACACTGGCAAAGGAACAAGGGGGTTCTTCCTCTTCTAATACTGTAGAAGACGAGACATTCTGAAAGGACTTTTCATTTTTAATATGCATATAAATATAGATTATAAAATTAAAATTAATATATTGCTCCACTGGGAAGAAAATAAGAAAATTCCTAGTGGGGAAATAATAAAAAGTGTATCAGAATAACAAGAGAGTGGTTAAAAAAAATAAAGTGTAAATAAAACACCAATAACAGAGGGAAATGTCTGTGGATGAAGCTGAAGTATGCTGCTGGTTCTCTCCTTCCTGTATGCTGCAATAAAACACATCAGGGAACATAGAGCCTGGGGAATTGACATTTGTACCCTGAGCAATGGTAGAAGAAGCCTTGAGTTTATTCAAAGGAAGGAAGATAAACTTGATATAAAAGCCAAAATTTGGAACACACCCAACAGCTATATCTTTAATGTAGTAAACACAAAACAAAACAAAACTGTGCCTGGAAACCAAGGGAACTATTGAGGAAATAAGGCTGTCTGTCATTTCTAGGTGGAATAATAAAACTAATTGTTTACCTTGGGAATTTGAAGCCCTAAGCCTGTGCTCACACTGGAATATGATTTTATTTTACATTACTTATGCATCCCAAGAAACATCAAGTGGAAAAATTGACTATAGTATTTCAAAGTCAGTAGGACCACTCTGATCTTGATAAAAGCAGTCACAGATATTTTCTGAAGAGTAGAATTCTCATTTCAGGTCTCTCAAGATTCTCCAAGATTATGAGTTTCACAAAACATGAGCTTCTAATAAAACAACATCAAACTCAAGAAGAAATATGCTGTCATGAGAAGACAATAAATAAGAGATTTATATTCTGACAGATTACAAAATTGCAAAGACAATTTGCAGAACATAAAGCAACCATTCATGGAACAAAAAAAAAAAAATAAAGTTCCATTATGTGGGTTTGTAGTCTAAAATCACATTATTTGTCTTGTTGGGAAAATTCAGGTCAAGATTTATTTAAATATTGATTAATATTGGCCGAGTAGCTTGATAGATACAAACACACTTCCTCTGAAGAAATGAAGTTTCCAACACAAACATACAATATTCATATGATAAAAATGGGAAGAAATACGTACGCATAGTAAAAATGTCCCATGTTTTGAGCATGCCTGCATACTCACTCAAACATAGATAACCACAAATAAACAAAGAATAATAAATGAAAATTAACAGAAAAAATTTAGCATTATCATTTTTCCTAATATTTCAAATACATGAATTATAAGTAAGGCAAAATATGTTATTTGAGTAATGAAAAAGAAAATAAAAATAAGTAGAAAATGTAGAGGTGTTTATAGTATTCTATGAAGATAGTCTGTATTTCTGTGGGATCAATGGTGATATTCTCATTATCATTTTTTATTATGTCTATTAGATTATTCTCTCTTTTATTCTTTATTAGTCTGGTTACTGGTCTATCTATTTTGTTAATCTTTTCAAAAAGACAGCTCCTGGATTCACTGGTTTTTTTGAAGGGTGTTTTGTGTCTCTATCTCCTTCAGTTCTGCTCTGATCTTAGTTATTTCTTGTCTTCCGCTAACTTTTGAATTTGTTTGCTCTAGCTTCTATATTTCTTTGAGTTGTGATGTTAGAGTGTTGATTGTAGATCTTTCCTACTTTCTCCTGTGGGCATTTAGTGCTATCATTTTCCTCTAAACACTACTTTCACTGTGTCCCAGAGATTCTGATACATTATGTCTTTGTTCTTATTGGTTTTCAGAAACTTATTTATTTCTGCCTTAGTTTTGTTATTTACCCAGTAGACATTCAGGAGCAGGTTGTTCAACTTCCATATAATTGTGGGGTTTTGAGTGAGTTTCTTAATCCTGAGTTCTAATTTGATTGCACTGTCACCTGAGAGACTATTTGTCATTATTTCCATTCTTCTGCATTTGCTGAGGGGTGTTACTTCCAATTATGTGGGTGATTTTTAGAATAAGTGTGATGTGGTGCAGAGAAGAATGTATATTCTGTTCAGTTGTGGTGGAGAGTTGTGTAGAAATCTATTAGGTCTGCTTGTTCCAGAGCTGAGTTCAAGTCCTGAATATCCTTGTTAATTTTCTCTCTCATTGATCTCTTTAATATTGACAGTGGAGTGTTAAAATCTCTCACTATTATTGTGTGGGAGTCTAAGTCTTTTTGTAGGTCTTTAAGAACTTGTTTTACAAATCACAGTGCTCCTGTATTGTATGCACATGTATTTAGGATAGTTAGTTCTTCTTGGTGCATTGATCCTTTTATCATTATGTAATGCCCTTCTTTGTCTTTTTTGATCTTTATTGGTTTAAGTCTGTTTTATCAGAGACTAGGATTGCAAACCTTGCTTTTTTTTTCTTTCTATTTGCTTGGTAAATATTGTCCGTTCCTTTATTTTGAGCCCAGAAGAAATGGATAAACTCCTGAACACACACACCCTCCCATGACTAAACCAAGAAGTCAAATCCCTGAATGGACCAATAACAAGTTCTGAAATTGCAGCAGTGATTAATAACCTACCAACCAAAAAAAGCTCAGGACCAGATGGATTCACAGCCGAATCCTACCAGAGGTACAAAGAGAAGCTGGTACCATTCCTTCCGAAACTTCCCAAACAGTTTTTACAGTGGGATTCCTCCCTGACTCATTATATGAGGCCAGCATCATCCTGATACCAAAACTCGCCAGAGAAACAACAAAAAAAGAAAATTTCAGGCCAAAATCCCTGATGAACATCAATTCAAAAACCCTCAATAAAATATTGGCAAACTGAATCCAACAGCACATCAAAAAGCTTATTCACCATGATCAAGTAGGCTTCATCCCTGGGATGCAAGGCTGGTTCAACATATGGGAATGAATAAATATAATCCATCACACAACAAAACCAATGACAAAACCCACATGATAATATCAATGGATGCAGAAAAGGCTTTGATAAAATTCAATGCCCTGTCATTCTAAAAACTTTCAATAAACTAGGTATTGATGGACTGTATCTCAAAATACTAAGAACTATTTATGACAAATCCATAGATAATATCATGCTGAATATGCAAAAGCTGGAAGCATTCCCTTTGGAAACCAGCACAAGACAAGGATGCCCTCTCTCACCACTCCTATCCAACATAGTATTGGCAGTTCTGGCCAGAGGAATCAGGCAAAAGGAAGAAATAAAGGGTATTCGATTAGGAAAAGATGAAGTCAAATTGTCTCTGTTTGCAGATGACATGACTGTATATTTAGAAAACTCCATTGTCTCAGCCCAACATCTCCTTAAGCTAATAAGCAACTTCAGCAAAGTCTCAGGATACAAAAATCAGTGTGCAAAAATAATAGGCATTCCTATACACCAATAATAGACAAACAGAAGGCAAATCATGAGTGAACTCCCATTCACAATTGCTACAAAGAGAATAAAATACCTGGGAATACAACTTACAGGGGATGTGAAGGACTACTTCAAGGAGAACTACAAACCACTGCTCAAGAAAATAAGAGAGGACAAAAACAACTGGAAAAACATTCCATGTTCATGGCTAGGAAGAATCAATATCATGAAAATGGCCATGTTGTCCAAAGTAATGTATAGATTTAATGCTATCTACATGAAGCTACCATTGGCTTTCTTCACAGAATTAGAAAAATCTGCTTTAAATTTCATATGGAACCAACAAAGAGCCCATATTTCCAAGACAATCCTAAGCAGAAAGAACAAAGCTGGAGGAGTGACTTTACCTGACTTCAGAGTATACTACAAGGCTACAGTAACCAAAACAGCATGTTACTGGTACAAAAACGGATATGTAGAACAATGGAACAGAACAGAGGCCTCAGAAATAATACCACACATCTATAATCATCTGATTATTGAAAAACCTCACAAAAACAAGCAATGGGGAAAGGGTTCCCTATTTTATGAATGTTGTTGAGAGGCTGGCTAGCCATACGCAGAAAACTGAAACTGGATCCCTTTGTTACACCTTATACAAAAATGAACTCAAGATAGATTAAAGACTTAAACATAAACTGTAACACTATAAAAACCCTAGAAGAAAATCTAGGCAATACCATTTAGTACATAGGGATGGGCAAAGACTTCATGACTAAAACACCAAAAGCAATGGCAACAAAAGCCACAAGAGACAAATGGGATCTCCTTAAAGTAAAGAGCTTCTGCACAGCAAAAGAAACTATCATTAGAGTGAACAGGCAACCTACAGAATGGGAGAAAATTTTTACAATCTATCCAACTGACAAAGGGCTAATATCCAGAATCTACAAGGAACTTAAACAAATTTAGAAGAAAAAAACAAACCCATCGAAAAGTGGGCAAAGGATATGAACAAACATTTCTCAAAAGAAGACATTTATGCAGCCAACAAACATATGAAAAAAACTTGTCATCACTGATCATTAGAGAAATGCAAATCAAAACCACATTGAGATACCATCTCTCGCCAGTTAGAATAGTGATAATTAAAAATCTGTAGACAACAGATGCTGGGAGGAAGTGTAGAAATAGAAATGCTTTTAGGCTGTTGGTGGGAGTGTAAATTAGTTCAATTATTGTGGAAGACGGTGTGGCGATTCCTCAAGGATCTAGAACTAGAAATAACATGTGACCCAGCAATCCCATTACTGGGTAAATACCCAAAGGATTATAAATAATTCTACTATAAAGACACATAGACACATATGTTTATTGTGGTACTATTCACAAAAGCAAAGACTTGAAACCAACCCAAATGCCCACCAATGATAGACTGCATAAAGAAAATGTGGCTCATATACACCACAGAATACTATGCAGCTGTAAACAAGGATGAGTTCATGTCCTTTGCAGGTACACAGTTGAAGCTGGGAACTATCAGCAAACTAATACAAGGACAGAAAATCAAACACCACATGTTCTCACTGATAAGTGGGTGTTGAGCAATGAGAATACATCACACACTGGGGAACATCACACACTGGGGAACATCACACACTGGGACCTGTCAAGGGGTTGGGGGTTGGGGGAGGGATAGCACTCAGAGAGATATCTGATGTTGATGATGGGTTGATGGGTGTAGCAAACCACCATGGCACGTGTATACCTATGTAACAACTGCATGTTCTATACATGTATCCCAAAACCTAAAGTATAATAATAAATAAGTAAGTAGAAAACATGGTGGGTTTTTAAAGTTTATTTATTTACCTTTTAGAGATAAAGTCTCACTATGTTATTCAGGCTGGTCTTGAACTCCTGGCCTCAAGTCATCCTCCTGCCTCTGCCTCTTGAGTAGGTGGGATTATAGGAACAAGCTGTGGTGCCTGGCTCTATAAATGTTGTGCTTTAAAAAAAAATTTCCAGGAGTTCTGAAAAATAATAAAATAAAACTTGCAAAACTATATATAAAGTGTAATCATTCATTCATCCATAAAACTCTTAATGGAGATTTAATATATGTCTTATATTTTTCTAGATTACAGAGACCGTTATAACAAAACAGACAAAAATGCCATTTGTGTGTTGATTACATTCCAGGGCAACTGGGGATTGGAGGAGGAACAAAAATAAACAAAAGAAAACAAAACAAAAAAGCCATGTATAATACAGTAAGGTGGTAAGTTACACAGTGATAAATAGATTTCAGAGGAACAATACTAACAATTAGGGGGAAGCAATACATCTATGAATAGGTCGTGGATGAAAATCCTTAAACACAACATTTGACCAAAGACTTGAAAGAGGCAAAACTTGACAAAATAAGATGTCAAGATTTATGACTACATAGATCAGAAGACCAAAATGACCCTGTGGCATTCTTTTATGTACCCTGGGAGCTATTTTTTTTGTTTGTTTTTATTTTTTTTGTCTAAGGATTGTAAAACATAACACAGAATAATTTATGGTAGAGAACCATAGTGGAATATCAAAAATATTTATTATCTGGTTCTTAAAAAATGTTTGCTGACCCCTGAGTAGAGGAAAAATATTTTGATAGAAGAAAGAACAAATGAAGAAATATTACCTACAAATGGTACCAGGAAAAGTAATCATCTCATGAGAAAATATTGAAATTGGGTTTGTGTCTTACACTATGTAGAGAAATCAATTTTTAGTGGGTTAAATAAAACAATGTAAAGGTAACACTTTCAGGCTTTTAGAACAAAATGTAGGAAAATATATTCATTACTTCAGCGTAGAAAGGAAATTCTTAATCAAAAGCAAAATGTGCTAACCATAGAAAAAATATTAATAGAACTGAGTATATTAAAATTAAAAGCTGAGTTTATCAAACTTCGACGAAAAGGAAAGTTGGATAAATGAAAAAGGTAGAAGATAATGGTAACATATTTAAAGCAATCAGAATTTAATCTATGGAATATATTAAGAATTCATATCAACACATCAGAATAAGATAAGCAGTCTAGCATGAACAAGGCAAAAGTCATACACAAGCATATGTTCTGATGAGAAAACAAGATTAGCATTTAAAGACATGGAAAGATATTTACCCTAATCAATACAAGAAGGCAAATTAATTCCCTAATGAAACACTATTTTTCACAAGCTATGCTGACAGAAATTAAGAAATCTTGGTGGAGGATGTGAATCAATGGAAGCACTATACACTCATACTGGGAGTATAAAATTAGTACAAATATTTTGAGAAACTGTCTTGTTTTTGCTTGTAAAATCAAATATCTGTAAAATATACACCACTGACTTTAACTCCTGGATCTTTCTTACTTTAATTTCCTCTAGAAGCAAACTCTGAGAGAATAAAAGTGATAGTAACTTATTTGAGAATTGATTGCAAGAAACACCAGGAAGGCAGTGAGAAATTGAGATAAAGAAGAAAAAGCCAGTAAATGGTAGATTATAAAGCAAGTTACCACTGTAGGCAATTAGAGCATTATTACACTTTGGTTAACTCTGAGAGGCAGTACACTCTTTAGGGTTATCCCACCTGAGGTGGGATGAGTGTGCAGCAAGAGGCATTATTTAAATACAAAGTTCCATCCATCACTGAGTTCTGATCATTAATTGCCCAGAACATCAAACTTGCTGAGAGGCAGAGCATGCTTCAAAAGACAGAGAAATTTTCTGGCAAAGGGATACATCAGCTTGTATATGATAGTTAGATTCCCATGGATAGAAAAGATAAAGGCTGAAGTATACAGAGGTAGCATTAACAGTGCATATACCAGAGACTATCTTACACATGTATGAGAATGCAGCAGAATGTTCATAGAAACATTGCTTATGGTAGTTCACATTCACAAAGAATTCAAATTCTCAAGTCAAACTCAAAAGAATTAGGAATCTTACCCAATATCTACTCTACTAGTAATTCGTAGATACAGTAAATCAAGAAACTATGATGAAACAGGTTGAGGTCCAGAGCATTGATAGTGGCTTCTCAAGTCCTCCATTGATTTTTGAAATAATCGAGTCATACTACATCCACAGAGGACTTAAGGCAGTATCTACTGCATAAAAGGCACACATCATTTTTGTTTTTAATTAATGACAGAGAAAATATAAAAATATCAAGTTTCTGATGCTTATGAATCTATACAAAATAATAAAATAATTTTTTGTAAAAATAATTGAAGTAGTAAAATGTGACTAACTTTTAAAAGATAAAACAAATGTGAAAATATATATATTTCAGCTTTTTAGTTTTTCTAAAAATTAAATATCATAATTTGCAAGATTGTTATTGCGAATGTTCAAAGCAGCTCATATTTATATGACACTAGTAAGATAGTTCCCATAGAAAAAAAATGAAAAATGCATTATAATCTGTTAATCCCTTTCCTCATCAGCAACTACTGCTTTTCTTTATCTAGAATATAGATTGATTGAAGCAGCCTAATTTGAAGGTCACAGAGACTATAGTCATGAGTTTAGACAACATTCTAAGGTTATATAATCTGAAATCATTTCAGTATGGGCTGATGAGAAATTTTGACTTCACTGTCTTTTAAATATAGCAAAATACACTCAAATAAATTTTAGTGAACAAAGTAGCATATGATTAAAAATACAAAGACAAAAAAGTGAACTCTAAGTTTCTTTTCATTTATCTTTGCAGTTCCAAATACAGGAGATAGCAGCTCTGTGTCTCCCTGCTTTATTGCACTTTATGTTTTAGTGCCTGTTGTTTCCATCGCACCTTTTTCAGTTTCTATCACGACTTTTTGACATAGAACATGAGAGTAATCTATACCTGATGAAGACCCTTCAGAGGAAAGCCATTTCTATGGAAGGAACCACCACATAAAGAAAAGATACCCCAAGTTTTCCCAAAACTGAACTTAAAATCCAAGGTGAAGGACTGGATTGGGGGGATCATGTCAACAACTCTCGTTTCAAGTCTCCACCTCAGCAAGAATGAAAATCGCTTTCAGGCAGACTTTCCTAGAGATTATTTGTTCCTTTGGTGTCTTACCTGAATGTTGATGCCTTTTTTGTTGCCCATTTTCCTTGCTCTCAAAACTTGGTAGTTTTCTTTGTTTCAGATTATTCTGTTAGCTGAGGAGGTTTAAGACCAGTCATTCTGATTTCTCCATATTCATGACAAATCTCTACTTTTTGCTTTGGGAAGGATATTTTGCTCTACTCAGTCATAATGAGACACTAAAAAACACTTTGTAAATTTAGAAGGCTTTCCAGTGCAGAAGACTTCTTTTGGAAGTAGAAATGAAGCATAATCATTTTCTGGGTTTTGTGAATATGTTTAGTTGTGGAAATTTTATACTTCAAGCCTCTTAAGAGAGTTATTCTCACCCCTGACTTACTTCTAATCTGTCATTTTCTAAACAGCTGAAACCTTATGTTTATTTCTATTTTTGTTTTAGTTTCTATGCATTCCAGTAGAATGGAATACTAAAGTTATAATGATTCCAAAAAATATTCTGAGTTATAATTGGAAATCCTATTGAAGGAAACAGGTTACTCTATATCATGTGTTGTGCTGGAATACTAAAGTTGTAAATTATTTATATTTTATCATATCTAGACATACCAAAATGTTCTTAAATCTAGTACAATCAGAAAACCAAATAACCCATGGTCTCAGACTCTTTATATCTTAAGAATTTTAAAATGCTAAAAAATGTTATTCCTCAGAACATCATATATTTTAAGGCAGTGGTCCCCAATCTTTTTGGCACCAGGCACCAGTTCCATGGAAGAAAATTTTTTTCCACTGAGGGGTGGAATGGCTGGGGGATGAAACCCTCAGATCATCAGGCATTAGACTCTCATAAGGAGAATGCAATCTAGACCTCTCATATGTGCCGTTCACAATACAATTTGCACTCCTGTGAAATTCCAATCATGCCGCTAATCTGACAGTAGGTGGAGATCAGGTGGAAATGTACACTTGCTAGCTGCTCACCTCCTGTTCTGCCACTGGGTTCTCATAACAGGCCATGGACAGCCTGGGGATTGGGGACACCTGAAAGTTTAAGGTATAGTAGTGGTTCTTGAATGAGTATAATATTACAATATGTTCTTTAATTTGCTCTGGCATAGTTGAATTCCTTCACAAGCTGCATATTCAATACTTAGTAACACATGATGTAGAGTAACCTGTTTCCTTCAATATGATTTCCAATTATAACTCAGAATATTCTTTGGAATCATTATATTCTATAATCCTGCCAATTTGCGTTATTTACAGTTTTACTTCTCCTTTGGAAGACTCAATTCTTTACAAATTCACACTTCATTTGTTGTTTGTAGAAAACAACCATACTGCCAGTAGTATTTTCTGAATTCCTTCTGTAAACTGCTACTTAAATACTGGCGTGGCCAAATGTGCATGGCTTTGGGCAAAGTCAAGATGCACAATATATAGCCTTGTACAAATTTAAATTAAAATTGTTTATTTTTATATACATGTGAGATGCTAAAATGTTTCCTTGGTAGAAAAAAGTAAACTCAATTCTTGTAGTAGATGACTCAAATTAATTGTCTATATTTTGAAGTATATAGAGATAATAAAATATTGGATTTAATTTACCAAGAACAATTTAATATATAAAATTGTCTGAATTATAATTATAATTTATATCTCAAAATATCATGACTGAATGATCATATACTTCTCAACAAAACATATACTAAAATGAATATTTTTTCATTGAAAAAATTGTTATCAGCCAGCCATGTTGATTTAATGAGTACCAAACAGCATTATTAATTTAGTACTGATTAAATTTAGTATATATAATTATATATATCAGTACTAAAATATCAGTACTAAATAATAATTATATATAAATTATTATGTATTAATATCATATATTATAGATATATATAATTATATATAAATTCCTCTAGTTTAAGTTAAAAATTAATTAACATTGTAATAGACTGGAAAAATTTAAGAGCCATTGATAAGCAATACATTTTAATGTCACTCTCAAATTATAATCATAACAATTTGATTTTATTAATTCAATATCATGTCTCTAAAAATAACCAAATAGAGATAAAGGCTTAATAAGTTATTTTAGATAAAGTTGTTTTAAAACCTGGAATGGAGAATATATAATAATATGGAAATTAGGGTAAGCAATGTTTCAATGTTTCCTTTTATATATTTAGAGCTAATGATGTTGTTAATATTTACAGATTTATTAATATGTATGTAATTGCCCTTCATGAAATTGTTTTAAAGAACAATTTGGAAATATTCATTTTTAAAGTCAAAGAAGTCATCACAATATATTATCTTTTATAAAATAAACTGAAAATTCTACATGATCTCTATCAGGTGGTACTTACCATCTAGCAAATATTTTAGTTTTTAATGTTCTAATAATATAAAATATTTCCTCTTTTTTTCTTCTCTCCTCTTCCCCTTCTCCTTCCTCATGCTTTTTTTCTCTTTTATTCCACTCCATATAACAATGTCTTCTTCTGTAATCTCTCTCTCAGTCTCCCTCCAGATTTGCATGTATGAGCATTTGCACACACACACATACATACAGAGACAGAATAGTTAAACGCACATTTTGAGGCAAAAGTGCTTGCCTTTGAACACTAGCAATGGTTATTGCTAGATGTGTGACATTGGGGTAATTACTTAATGACTATCAGTTTTCTCATCTTTAACACAAAGATAATGGAAAAGCATATCTCAAATAATTATAATACAATTTGAATGTGCTATGTAAAACATCTAAGTCAGTGCCTGAGACGCTGCAAAATTAATATTTAAAAAGTTTTTTTTTCTATACCAACCACCACATATGGATATATGTAGAAAATTAAAATTGGGTCATATTGACATATGTATTCTTGAAAATCAGACTATCTTCCTGGGTAAGACATTTAAGTTTTAGGTGGGTTAATATATGCTATAATGAGTAACTGGGATGATAGTGAGTAACTGTGACCTTCTTGAAGTCCAAGGTAGCATGATTTAGTTCAATGTACACTGAATTTGTAATGTTGTGCTTGTGTATATGAAGGTGTATAAATAGATGTTGAAGAATACAAAAGTGCATAAATAGATGTTGTAAGTCTTAAATCTAGATAATCAGAACTGAAATAATGATGCATTTTAAACATGGAGAACATAAGAGCATAGAAATAGTTAAATTAAAGACTATGTTATCTTAATATTTAAAGAATACATCACCATGATCTAAAAACAAACAAACTTTCTTTACCAGTGTGCCGGATTTATTGGTAAGGACAAGTTCCAGACACTGGATTCAGTTGTTTTTATGTTATGATGTTTCTAAAACAGCATTGGTTCTCACAAGCAAGTTTTTACTGAATTATTTTATGATGTTGCAAACTAAAACACTATAGTATACCTTTTAAGATTGGGTAAGTAAGACACTGATTATAGCAGACAGTATTCTGATTTCTTCCTAGGCTACAATGACTCCTAGAATGTACCTATGATTGTTTGTAATTTCTTATTCCAACCTTGTGGTAGTTGATTGCAGTACATTTCTCTCTGTCTCTCTCTCTGTCTCTCTCTCTCTCAATTAATTAATTAATTTTTGAGACTTGCTCTGTCTCCCAGGCTGGAGTGTAATGGCACCATTGCCATCTTGGCTCATTGCAACCTCCACCTCCAGGGTTCAAGCGATTCTCTTGCCTCAGTCTCCCAAGTAGCTGGGGTTACAGGTGTGCACCACCCTACCCTACAAATTTTCTGTATTTTTAGTAGAGATAGGGTTTCACCATGTTGGTCAGGCTGGTCTCTAAGTCTTGACCTCAAATCATCCACCTTCCTCGGCCTCTGAAAATGCTTGGATTATAGGCATAAGCCACCGCGCTCGGCTATTACGTTCTTTTTTTTTTTTTTTTTTAGAAATATGCAATATCAACTCAGTTTCTGTTAGTTTCCTTTAGTAGCTAGAACTAAGCTGGTGCAAATTTAAGAGTTAAGGGGCAAACATGTGTATTGGGAGAAGCTGCAGATCCAGCCAGTAGAGAGAAAAGAATAAGGCAAAAAAACACAGAGAGTAGAAAAGAAAATAATGTTGCAGACTCCAACAACAAAATGGTGAGAAAATAATTCTTAGAATCCTGGCAAGTTTTGGTCCCTGACCAAAACATTCCTGGTTTATAATTACTGCAGTCTTTGGACACTGCAAGATACCAGTTTCCTTCTAGTATAATCAATAGTTTTGTTTAAACTAGTAGATTGTAAGTACAATAGTGATGAATATTCTAGCAAACCGAATTTATTGCAATATTTTTTTTAGATTTGTATACTTTTTGTTATTTGAAATAATACAAATTAAACTTCTATAAATATTGTGATCATTATGAAAAATTACATATGCCATATGAAATATTTTTGGGCAAAATTATAAATCTGTAAATAAAATAAAAGCTGATATCTGTTGAAGAGTTACTATGCATCAGACTCTGTAATTAAACACATATGATTGTACTAACACATTTAACTCATCAATAACCTTATGAGGTAAATAGTATTATCACTACTATTTCTAACATGAGGAAATTGTGGCGACTTGTTCAAGGTCAATCATCTAGTTATAGGCAGAACTTGAGATAGAATCCCAAATGTCACACCCCTGAGCCCATATTCTTAATCATTATTTGCTGGGATCAGCTTCCTGTTTGTCCACTGAATTAAAATTATAATATTTTAAAAATATTATATAGTCTAAAAAACACTTCGGACATTTGAGCTGTTACTATCTGAGTGATTTTTATCATTTGCCATATATAATTATAGATTTTTCTATTTCTTTTTGTAATTCCATCAATTTTTACATACATTAATGATATAATAATAGGTATACATACATTCAGGATTGTTAAGACTTTCTACAAAATGGTAATTAAATCTACCAATATTTGATCTCTTTTTTTATTATTGCATCTTGTATTCCACTGTTTTCTTTTGAATTTGTTTTCCTTCTTACTAAAGCACTTTAAATTATTCTTGTAACAAAGATCTGTGAATTATAAAGTCACTCAGTATTTGACAATTCTGTTATGGGCTTTGGTCAATGGGGGACTCCACATACAATGGCGGTTCCATAAGATTACAATGGAGATAAGAAATTTCTGTCAACCAGTGACTTTGTAACTGCCGTAATGTCATCATGCAACACATTATCTTTCCTATGATTAGATACACAAATATCATAGTGTTACAATTCCTGCAGGATTCAGTACAGAAATATGCTATACAGGTTTGTCACTTAGAGGCAATAGGCTATACCATATAGCCTAGGTTTGTAGTAGGCTATACCATCTAGGTTTGTGTAAGTATATGCTATAATGTTTAAAAAAAATAGCAAAATTGCCTAATGGCATGTTTCTCAGAATGTATCTCCATCTTTAAGCGAAACATAACTGTGTTAATTTTACTTTTGTTCTTCAGTGATAATTAAAATGAATTTAGAAACCAAGACTAAGAGTCATTTTCCTTATTAGTATAGTGTTTTTTTAATCTGACGTTGCTGATTGGATGTACGCTGTTAATTTAACATTTCTGTGTTCTTCTAGAATATGCACTTTTCCCATGTTATTTCTGTGTTCATTTGTCCTTATTGCACTTTTTAAATTTGTACTGCTTATCTCATTAATTAAATATTTTATTTCAGCGCATCTTATTTTATCAATGTGAAGCCCTATTTGGATCCTTTGTAACCTTCTTTTGTCTTAATTCAAACTATCTTCTTTAATTTTACCTTTCTTTCACTTTAACAATGTGTTTCATAATGTTTTATTGTTTTATGTTTTGAGGTTGCTAAATATCCCGTTTTTTCTCCTATTTATTTATTTATTTTGAGACTGAGTTTCACTCTGCTGACAGGCTGGAGTGGCGCTATCTCGGCTCACTGCAACCTCCGTTTCTCAGGTTCAAGCGATTCTCTCGCATCAGCCTCCCGAGTAGCTGGAACTACAGATGCATGCCACCACACCCAGCTAGTTTTTTTTTTCTTTTTGTATATTTAGTAGAGATAGGGTTTCACCATGTTGGCCAGGATTGTCTCTATCTCTTGACCTTGTGATCAGCTCACCTCGGCCTCCCAAAGTGCTGGGATTGCAGGCGTGAGCCACTGCTCCCGTCCCCTCATTTCTTCTCTTAATGGACTCTTTCTGAGGCTATTTGGTCTATGCATGCTTCTATGTATTTATTTTTCTTTAATTGTGGGTGGAATTGACACATTCTAAGTGAGTCTTGTATGTCTAAAATTGTGAAAGTGTATACATACTACTTCAAAACTCACCTGATTTTTAATAGCTCTAGGCTTTTTAATGTAATTTTACAAGTTACGGATTTCATTCCAAGCAGATAGTTTAAACATTTTTCTGCAATTTATTTTCTTTGTGTGAACGAGGATTTGTTTTGATTTGTTTTGTTTTTTGGTGTTTTTATTTTGTTGTTTGTCCTCTACTCAAAATCCTCTATGAAGGTTAAGATTCCTTGCTGTTCCTCAAGGCTTCTGGATAAAGTTTATTTTATTCTCAGCTGTGGAAAAGGTAAAGAAGTCTAATGTCCCTGGCTTTGGTGCCATTCTTAATACTTAAACATCTCTCAGCCCATAGCCCTCTAGGATAAGTATAGTCTGAATTTAGTTTGGTATAGCAAAGCATCAGATTTCCCTACCCATTCTTATTTAAATTTGTTTCTGAGTTTCTAGCATCCTGTGGCTTATTTATTTTGTGAATAATTTTACCAGTTAATTATAAAATACGTTCCATGTATTTCATAGGGAATTTCTAAAACTTGGAAAGAGCTGATAGCCCATCCTTTCAATGGAATCCATCATCTCCCAGAAGTCTATCATACATACTGTTCTTCAAAATCGTTATTGATTTTGATATACTTTAACTGACCACTAAATTTTCTAATTAAGTCAAAAATGTTATGAGTCTTTCTCCTGAATTTTCAAAAAGGTTTAATAAAATCTTCTACTACTGATAATAATTTATTTCTGTTACAGATATCCCATTCTTGGATTATCATACTGGATCCAATTCAGAGGAATATGAATTGAAAGTAGTACTTACAGAAGATATCCTTGATTTTTCATTAACATTAAAGATAATATTAGTATTTTGCCATTAAACATATGTTGGATATTTATTGAGACAGAAGATTTTAAAAATTACATTGAAATGTACCTTTTATTATACATTCTCTCAGATCTTTCCCCCACTTATCAGATATTCTTATGTCTTAAATCTGTTTTCACAAATATATTTATAATGGCATGATGTTCCTTACTTGTTAGCTATAAATCTGTAAATATGTTGAAATAGATTAATATATTTTCTATTATCAACCAGAGTGTTTGTGGAATGAATGCTACGTAGTCAAAGCATACTCATTTTGTAATAATTAGTATTATTCATTTTCAAGTATTCAAATTGACATTTACTATAATGATTATTGTTATCAGTTATACTTTTGTGTGCATGTATGCATAATATATATTTGTTTAGGATTTGTGAGTTTTAGTTTACATGCTTCATATCTTCAAATATTAATTTTTGTATTTTATATATATGCACATATATATAAACATATATTTAAACTACGTAAGCTTTGAACGGGCTTAGAGAAAATTTGTACAATATCAGTGAACGTGTGTGATTAAAAGCAACAGAAATTTGCTTTTTAGAGTATTGAAATATGTGATCGTAAAATGTACCTAAATATCACTGGGCAGTTCGCAAATCTTTAGAAAGAGAAACAGGGTTTGAATTGAAATACAAGAACAATTTTTTTTAAATCATGTAGCAGACTTGTTTCAGTTAAAAAATCTCCCTTACTACTTTAGAAACACTGGGTGTGTTTACCTTTTACCACCATCCTTATTTCTGGCAATGTTTTCTTCAGCTTGGTGACATGTGTGGTTTCTCTACCTCTAAGATGCACGATGTACAGAAAGGGTTCAGTTACTAGGAAGCACAGAAGAAGGACAAATCTCTTGGTTATTTAAAATATATTATTTATAAAAATTATGTAAACCACTGGAGAAATTACAGTGTGTAATTTTATCATTCTTCTGATTAAAGAATTATCTTCCTTCTGAGCATAGAAATTGGCAAATTATATAGATTGGGGAGATCATAAGATGAGAAACATATCACTGGTTCCAGGTTTTGGTATCAATATGGGTGTACTGCCCAATTTTGTTATATGACTCTGTCATTTTCTTAAAGGAATGCTCTGGAAGATGCCTTATTCTTTGATGCTGATACTATAAAGAAAGATCTACAGGAAAGCCACACTTCCAAAACATTGGAAGCAAGCAGAATGCAATGTAGCTGAAATCCAAGCAGGAGTAGAGACAAGAGGTGAAAGAAATGTCTTGGAGACCCAAATTCATGACTCTACTTATTGTCTCATACAGCAAATACTGGTTCCAATTACATGAGGCAAAAATCTGTGTTGCTGGAATTTTTGTTTCTTTGGCACTGTGGGGTGAATAACTAAATCCTTTTTTTTTTTTCAGTGTCTCCCTGGATTATCATTCAACAGTTTTTCAATGTCTCTTTGAATTAATTAGGAAAATATATAGAATATTTTTCAGATTATTGAGACCTTCAAATGTATTACCATAGAATTTTAAATAAATCTCATACTTTAACTTTTAGATCAATTTTTTTTTATCTTTAATTTGTTGGTATCCATGGACACAAGTACATAGATCAGTTTTATAATTAAAAAGTGGTATATGGTAAGGTTGTTTTTGTTTTCCTGGTTCTTTTTTCTGAATATGTATTCAACTATTCCAGCACCATTTGTTGTCAAGTGTATCCTTTCCATCAACTATATTAGTTAAAATATATGCATATTAAAAATTATAATTGGTCTACAGAAATATTAACTTCAACCCACCCCCAGATATCAGAATATGACATATAATGGACAAAGGAAAACCAAGTTTTGCAGTTTAGGCCAATGACATTACTATTGTAAATAACAGCCCATAAAACAGAAAAGAAAGTGTTCTGCAATAGCTCATTCATTTTAATATTAAAGTACAACTGCAGAAATTAAAAACAATTGTCTTATATGTCACATAGCTTATGTAGTTTCAAATGTGCCCAAGGACTCTAATATGCAATAATAAATCAATCAGAGGGAAGACATCTGAATTTTGACTTGTGCTAGAAATTTATGACCTTTTTCTGCTTTGTAAGGAGAACATACTGTCATCTAAAAGTACATTTTTGCATATGACTGATGAATATCCATGCATGCCTACAGCAAGGAAAATTTAATTAGAAAAAGATTCTAATTTTAATTGAAGAACAAAGTTGTTTGCTTTTGATTAGAACCTGCTTTCACAAAGTCTTACCTCTTCTCTCCAGAAACTGCATTTAAGTGTCTTTAATAAAATTCAGAGAAGTGCACCTTTAGGATAGGTTATGGTACACCTGTGGAGACAAAGCATAGACTATTAATCACAATAAAAAAACAAAGAAGCAGTGTCTGTAATGTTTACTACAAAATTAATCATGCTCACTTCGATTTCTCTGCTTTTATCCACACTCAAAGTATTGGATTTTTGCTTGAATTTAAAAAATCATCTTCAGATTAATAATTTATCTATGAATGAGCTGCTCTTATTTATTTTATCTCAGATATCTAAATGTGGATATTCTCTCACAAATCCTCTCATATGCTCTAGAGTCTAGTGATCTACATAGACATGCTTGGGCTTTTTGGCATCTAACTAATTCCCGATTCCATCTTTTAGTGTTAAGAATTGTTACTGTTTTCACATGCATAATGTCTCACATAATTTTTTCCTGGGGCAAGGAGATTGACTTTATTGGGATTTGGGAGAAGCTTCTAGGGAAAATGGAATTGTTCTAGTTCTTGTTGCAGATGGTTATTACATAGGTGTATATGATTGTCAAAATGCAACAAATTCTGCACTTTAAAAATTAGCATTTTATTTTATATTAATTAGACCCTAATTAATAAAAGTAATAGGAGTGAAGTTGATGTCAAAAAATATAGACTACACTTTTGAGAAGTTTCATTTTGATGCAAGTGTATAACCAGCATTTGATGAGTTCTATGAAGTTTTAAGAGATTTATTATTATTAAGATTGAAGAAGTGACAGCAGTTTTGTTTTCTGATAAAATGATTGATAGAGAAATAAATAATGAATATGCAATAGAAGAAGTAAAGAATGTAGTAACAGTGCTCCAGTGTAAGCAAGAATAGAAGGGATTTAATACACTTGGCATGGGCTGGCCTCAAATAGGGAAAGTGGCTGTACATCTCTGATAATGAAAGAGAAAGCACAGTTGCATTGCAGACTGGTAAATTGTGGTGATAGGAATTTGAGAACATTATTTTTTTTGATTTTTCTCTATTTTATCATTTAGATAGGGAAATGTATTAGAACTTTGAGGAGATTGGCTGCATTTAATACAGGGTGAAAAAAATTCAATGATGATCCTACTTTAGTATTTTTATTTTTATTTTTAATATTTTCATTGATTTTTATTTTAAATTCTGGGGCTCCCAACTTCAAACTATACTACAAGTCCACAATAACCAAAATAGCATGGTACTAGTACCAAAACAGACACATAGAGCAATGGAACAGAATAGAGAACTCAAAAGTAAGACCACACACCTAGAACCATCTGATCTTTGACAAATGTGATGAAAACAAGCAGTGGGGTAAGGATTTCCTATTTAATAAATGGTCCTGGGGGAACGGGCTAGCCATATGCAGAAAACTGAAACTAGACGTCTTCCCCATACCTTACACAAAAATTAACGGGCTTAGTATTTTAATAGATTCTGTGCTTTACCTATTTGTTGTGGTTACTGTATAAGGTAGATTAAAAAAATGCTCAGAATAGTAGACTTTCTTCTAATGGTTTCTTCAAGTATTCATTATATGCAAAATAAACTCCATTGAGTGACTATTTCTCATAGGATTACTTTTTTTCAGCTCAATAGAAATTGAGAAAGATTCTATAGTAAGAACTTAAGCTGTAAGGTATAAAAGTTATATCGCTCTGTGAAAGTTAGGGCAAGAGATTAAATTTTTTGTTATATAGAAATGATGCATTGTTTCTTCCTGGAAAACCTTCACTTGTTCTAACCTCAGCTGAGATGTTGCTTTTCTTTGCAGGTCCCCATTCTGTTCTTAAATCCCCACTCAGGATTATAATCTTCATCACCTGTGTTCCACTGCTACTTTAAGCATATCTCCATCATAACACTCATCATACTATATTATAGTTCTTTGTTTATATTACTATATTTCTAATCAGTTTATAAAGAAATAATCTCTAGTTCATTTCCATATTCACAATGTCTAGAATGAGGGCATGGAACCTAATGAAGCAATAAAAGTTTATTGCAATGAATGGAATTTTCTATCCTCTGCCACAAATAAACTCTATTTTAGAATGACTAATGGACATAGATTTATCTTCTTTCAAACATATGTTCTTTCAAAAACATAATAGTAATTTAGCAGCAGAACTGGCAAAACAATGGCAAAAACATTATGATATTTAAAATATCAGGAGACTTCTACTGTGCCAAAACCTAGGAAAATCGTAACTATATATTAATTTTACCATTATGTATAATCATGTTGTCTAGTGAAAGATTTTCAAAACTAGATATTAAGAGTATATTTCAATGCTAAAATATTTCAATGTAATGTTGGTATTATAGCATTACATATGAATTTAAAATGCTATAAGATATTGGGGATCGAAACTTTTCTCAGGCTTTCAAACATATTTTCATGACACAAAGGGGCAAACACATTCTATTCCAAGTGGCATTATCTAAATTATGATATTTCTCATTCAAAACACTGCATTTTTGGCAAAAATAGTCATAAATCTAGAGTTTTCCTAGTAAGAACCCTTTTTCTTTCTTTTGAATCTCTTCAAAATTCCTAAAAATAAACTTCATCTAGGAGAGCTGGATAAGAATTTGGAAGGAAGTCACCAAAATTGTAAAGGTGGTTAAGGCTACACTATTTGTTAAAGTAAGGAAATAAAAATGTAAGTGAGTTTGCTGTACATGCTACAAGACTGATATTATTTTTCCAAGTGCCTGTGCATGTAGATTCTAAGTTGGGAATAAACTACTAACCATATTAAGACCTGTAAAATTTAAAAAAATGTAAGGAGATATTGTCATAGCCTAATATTCAGGCATTTGAACACTACAGAAGAGGACATTTCTATGTACTAATAATTTTGAGTACACTGATTACTGTTTTATGCTAAGTGTTTTGCTCTCTCAAAATTATCATCTCATTTTACTCCATGAATCAGGTAAATCCCTGGTTAAACAATTTCACTGACTGGATAACTCATGGTCTGCTGTCCTGGGTTTAAATAAAGAATGCTCTTTGAAAGGTAAAGTTGAATTATGGTTGTAATCTTCTTTTTGGGTAAAATATGTTTCTAAAGTGGATCCTTAACATAACTGATTCCTAAATAATTTTACACTTGTAATCTATTTTACACTTGTAATCTATTTAAACAGGACTCTTGTGTGTGTGTGTGAAATTCCATTTAAAACAAAACAACAAAAAAACAAAAACACTCTGAATATCAAGATTTGCATTACCTACCACAGAAATCAGTCTATTCTCTGTGAAATAAGCTGCTGTTGCCATGGAGAGAATTTGACTGAGATATAAATTGTTCTTATGCATAGTATTTCAAAATCTTTAATATAGACGCCATGTTTCTAGGACAGTTGAACATTCTCAAAGGATTTACTGGCAACATAAATGCATTCTTTGCTTGGAGTAACTATACGGTATTTAACAGATTCAGTATTCAAAGAGATTTATTAAAGTTTTATCTTAAGTATGATATCATTACAAGCCTTTTTGGATGGATACAAAATAACAAAACTCCACAAGGAACATACATTCACGTTGGATAGATAACAGAAAACTTAAATTGACAATTAAAACATGATACATACTTCAAGAGAGGTCACACAAATATGGGTTATTCAAGAAGTAATATAGTTAGGGATGAGTGCTGAAAAAAAATTTGTAAATGAGATCAAAGAAGGCTTTCAGGAAGTAGAGATTGAACTAGATCTCAAGGAAGAGGATTTGGTCATGTTACATGAAATAGAGCATATATTATCTATTGGGAATGAATGCAGGACATCCTAGGAATCCTGGGGCCTGTAGATTGCAAAGATCAGAATGCATGCATGGAGCTACAAGATATTGACACAAAGAATGGACCTTTGGAACAAAGTTGAGACTCACTTTCAAGGCCAAGCAGAAGTCTCATTGTTAGAAGTTAATACAAGCTGTGAGCAAAAATAAGAAACATTATTAAAGTTATGTGGCCAGTGTGTGTATCTTTGACATTCTCATTCAGAGGTCTCATTTATTCTGCAAACATTGATCCTTTTGTGATTCAATTTTGCTAACAGTGCTGCCAAAGATGGTAAAAGAAACTTATCTAAGCAATCTTTTCACAGCACTATTCTAAGTACTTTAATACGTATTTTTTTTTCACATCTCAAAAAACGGCCTCATATTTATTGCAGAAAGCCAATTGAGTTTCAAAATCTCTCAGATCTGGTGCAAATCTCTCTGACTCTGCTGTCTCCTTTCTTTGCTAAAAAACATTCCATAATCCCACTTCACAAAAGGCTGGCAACTTGATTACCATAGCAATTACCACTCTTCTCTACATTTCTCTGGATGTGTCATGTTCATTATTAGACTCAATCTCAATTTTCTTCAACTTTTCTCTGTTATATATATCTGGAATAATTCAAACCTTTGATCACTGTTTCACTCTCTTACCACCAATTCATTACCTCAAAATCTGAAATTTCATTTATTTAGGGCCTCAATGACACTATACTTTGTCTAACTCAGTGCATATTTTTCAGCTTAGGATCCTAGCAGGCACCTCTTCAGTATTTAATATTGTTGATCACTCTCTCTGTTTGGAAAAACTCCTGTTTTCTTACTTTTCACAACACACTTTGCTACCTCTCACACCAGTAAGACCATCTTTACTTCTTTATGGGTTCTACTTCATCTCACTTATTAGCAAGTGGAATTTTCTCCTCAAATTCTAACATGCACACAGTCTGAGGATAATCTCCTCTAGTGAAATTATTTTAACTACTAACACACATTCTTCATATATTATAATACTTCAATTTGCCTGTCATTTCTCTGTCTAAATCATATTAATAGCTTCTCAACAACATATTCACACACTCCAGAAAATGGGAAATGATTACAAGATTGTTCATCTTTGGTCTGTGCTCCATCTTATTCCTACCTATCTTCTACTTTGCAGTTCCCAGGAGAGTCTTTTTTTCTCATAAAGGGCTGTGTCCTTCAGAGTGTCCATTGAGACAAGCTGGTAAGCACAGTCTCCAGCCAGAAACTGGAAACATACACTTTGAAGAAGGGGAGCAAAGAAGAAGAATTTATGCTGAGTGTGATGGCCAAATATTTAATAAGCCATCGGAGGAGTCTTGAATATTTATAAAGGAAATACGTATGCATGGGGTACTGAGATTCATGCTCCTTTATGGAATTGATGTACAAAAAAATAATTCATGTTAGCATGATCTGAGCATATAGTTTTTGGCCCTCTGACATCAAAAGATGAAACAGTTAACATAAAACCTCTAACTGCATGTTCTCCATAGACAAGCCAGAACCACACCATGGTTGGTGGTCTCTTATCAGGCAAAAAAGGAGGGACAGTGTAGATGGTGGATGGCAAGGAAGGGTGTATATCAAGGTGTGTCTGATCACCCAGCATGTCATGGCTGAGAACTCAGTTTCTAAGGTTACTCTGGGTCCTCTTTGGTCAAGAGAATGTCCGTTCAGTCAGTTGAGGGGCTTAGAATTTTAATTTTTAGTTTATACCCATATTTACTATGCAATAGTTTCCCTTTGTGCAAGCTGCTTCTCCTGCTTCTAATTAACCGCCCATTCTTCCCATCCTATGCACTCGATTTGCCTGGCTAACTCATATATAAATGTCTAAGATATATTGAAATTCCTTTAATCTTAAGAAAGTTTCCATTGATTTTTTGCACACTTCCTCTGTGCATAGAGCTTCCCAGTAAACTAAACTCTCCACAGTCATGCTTAGCTAATAATATATGTATTGTCTTATTATTACTCTGACATAATGTTTGTTAAATAGCTACATGCTAATCTTGCTGCACAATGCTTTGTGTTAGAGTATGCAAAGTGTAGGGCCATGTTTTCATTTTTAGGATAACCACTAAAAATTATTCAAAAATAAAAAATTTTAAGGCAAATGGGAGAAATTAAATAATAAAATATATCTGAGTGGCTCAAAAGAAGAGAAGAAAGTAGAGAAAAAGCACATAAAACAGGAATAACAACAAAAATAGATCTGTATGCCATTATTTCTATAAAATGTATTTGAATTCTAGATAGAAAAGAAAGATTGTCACACATAGTGAATAAAACAGTATCCTACTTGTAAGAAACAAATATTACAAGTAAGTACATAAAAAAGTGCATAGGAATTTTCCAACTAAATGTGTGGAAGAGGTATACTATGCAAACAGTATCCCTACCTCCCCTTGCCTCTCTGCAAACACACAAAATCTGGTACATTTATACTAATAACACAAAAAATAGACTGTAAGGAAGAAATGGTTCAAGAGATATAGAAGACGTTGCATTATGATGAAAACAGATTATTTAACAATGGCAAATCTCTATGCATGCAATAATATAGCTTTAGAATATATAAAGCCAACATTGACAGAATTAAGAGGAGAGACAAGACATACATATACTCCTAGAGGAAACTTTAACATACCTCTCTCAATAACTGATCAAAAAAGCAGACAAGAAATCATAAAGCATATAGAATATCTGAGGAACAAAAATAACACTGATCTAATCAACATCTATAGAATAAAACATCCAATGTTGTCAGAATAGCCATTATTTCAAGCATTCATGACACACAGAAGCTGTTCATTTTTCAAGCCACAGAGAAGTCTAACCTTACTTGCAAATGAAAGCCTTAGACAAAATAATAAGTGAGCAAAATGTATAAAGACCAACAATTCTTCCGCTGAAATCATATCCTCAAATGGAAAAGACAGGCTACACACACTTCTCAAAGGAGTGGTAGAAATTCTGTTTCTAGACTATGACCACTGGATTGTAGAAAAATGCAAAAGAAAAGAAGTGAAAAATTGTTCACTAGTTGACAATAATGTAGGCGAGGGGGCAGGACTTAATGTGTCTCAACTTCTGCTGGGTCGTATCTCATCTCCTTGGTATTTCTATCCTGTAAGTATGGCTTAGCGGGTGAAGCCCTCAGAACTAAGGGATTCTGGTTGAGGCATTTTTTTTAACCTCCTCAAATGCATTACTCTAGAGAGAAAAAAGGAAGAATTGAAGACGAGAGATATTTTTAGTGTTTATGTTGTGTTAGGGCAGAGAGAAGAGATTCCTATGTATTAATGAAAGAAAGAAAGCTGGAAGTTGTCATTAAAGTGTCTGTTTACAAGATCTTGATAATGAGTTGAATCAATTATAAATATTTTAATTTATGATATTCTGATTAGTCTTTATTGTAATTGAAAGAAAATATTTTGTTCATTAGTCAGTTATATTCACAAGACAATCTTTATTTTCCAATATTAGAATGCTGTTGGGAAGAGTTTAGAGGAGACAAATATGCAAAACATAAATATTACTCATTATGATAAGCAAAATAATAGCAGCATAATTCCTTTGATTACAATTGCTATCTTATTTTTGCTCTTATTTTAATACTCATATGGTGTTCTAGTATAGAGTAAATTCTAAAAGAATTATTAATTTATTTAACTCAACAGAATACCATAAAAACAGAATAGTGAGTTACCACGTTGCTCTTTTCTGTATTAGAGATTTTCATCTATAAATATGGATTTGATATTAAATATATGCATAGCATAATGAAGTTCTTAGGTAACATATGGTCAAATTAATTCTCCATAATAGTAAGTAGCTTTAAAAGAGGTTGTGCAGTGTCCAGGAGAGTGTAAAGTTTGAGGAGAGGAAAGCAGATACTAATGGACATAACTCTAAACATGCTCTTCCATTTTCTGGTCCCCAAATCTTCCAATGATATAATGAGGTGATTCGTTTCAAAGGCCTTTTAAGGGCGTTTTGATAGTAAATGGCAATTAGAAAGAGACAAATCATTATTAGAAAATATGTTTGTATGTACATTTATAATGTATTATGTGTTGATAGCAAAAATAGAGTAGATGCTTAATGTCTTCTTAATTAAAATTATTATAATGCATACATACATACACACACACACACACACACACACAACCTACCATAGCATGACATCTCTTCGATTAGATAAATTCAACCAAGGGAAATCAGTTATAGGCTTTCTATTTTTCACTTTTAAGAAAATTAACACTAGGTTTTCTCTTACTGAGTACAAAATAGAAGTACCATTGTAGTAACCTGGTCTTTCGTAGATTTTAAAGGATTTAATCCAAATATTTGTGAGTATAATGTATTTAAAATTTTTCAAGATTCCCAGGGCATAATAACTAAATGATCTCATTCTCTCACAAATTAAGACCAACCACGCAGATTTTTTCTTATTATTCTTGTGTGCTAAGTGAATCCTCACTAAGCTCTCATAAAGACTTCTTTAAGCTATCCAGGTGAGGGAGAAGCAGCCCTAATGAGCATGAATCAGTGGCATTTGATCTCCACTATAGTAAAATTCCGACATAGATATAATCTTTTGCTCTTCTAAAAGCTTTTAACACGAAGAATAAAGAACTCAAAATTTCCAACATCAGCAAGACTTTAAGCTAGTTCTTTCTTCTATCCAACAGCTCATCCTCCATTATTTTGCAAAAATAAAACTACAAGTGTTTTATGGGTTTCATTTGGAGAGAATGTGGGAATTGTCGTAGAAAAGGGACCTATATTTCCTTCTATTAGAGTTGCTGTTCCTTCCGTTTGATCAGGGAAACTTTCCATTCCAGAGCTTATTGAGTCAAACTGGCAAATAGAAAGAAATGAGTTTATACCATGTGTCAGTGAAGTTACCACATAAGTGTGGATTTATATGTGATATATTTTAGATGAATTAAGTGCTCCTTTGGGAAATATCTGGAAAGTACACACAAACACAGATGAGCCAAATGGAAACAGCAACCATAAATTAAGTACTTTCTCATTACCTTTTCACACCCCCTACTAGAAACAATAACCTCTTCTCCAATAAGCACACAGTTTCAGAAAAAAAAATTAGTGTACCCAAAGGGCACAGCAAACAGCTATGTCTTGTGGTGTGTTCGAACAATCGTAAAGCTGTACCTCTGGCAGATGATGGGTGGGAGTGAATTAGAGAGGTCTAGGTGAATTATAGAGGTGGGAATCTTCCATCAAGGAGGCCCAGCTGTCTGCCTCAAGATGCTTGACCCTGGCAACAGAAAATAGGAGCAGTAAAGCCAGAGATGTTTGTTGCAGAGGAAAAACAAGAATAAGTGAGAGTCTCATAATTGGGGCCTGGCCAGGATAGGAAATATATTCTACCGTGAGGTCTCTTAAAGTTGAATTTAAATTTAAGTCATATTATTAGACTGAATCTGTAATTGTATACATAATGTACTACACACACGCATGCATACACACACTAGTGACCATAATATTGACTCTTCAGGAGAAGTAATTTTTTCATCCTTTTTTGAAAGGGCTGATACTTAAAAGAAAGCGCAGGTAATTATACGAAAGTATCTCAACAAACTTGAGGATTTCTCTCTGACACATACTTGGTTCTTGATATTTTTGGTGGCTGTTCTCATTAAATTTTATATAACAGAAAACCTGAACAAAAGTTAGTACAGTGTTAGGGAACAATGATTCACTTTTGCAAGGAAAAGGAGATTTATGGAGAAAATCACTTGTATCTGACAGTCACTGACACCAATCTTTAGTTCATGAAAAGTGACTGGGGCCTGATAGATCCTTTTCTGTTCATCATAAAGCTAGTGTTTTTCTTGTCTCAGCAATGAGTGGAAAATGAATAATGATCATATTGATGTGATAGAAAAAAACCTCTTTTTGTAACTGGGAAAAAATTTTTACAAATTCAACACTGAATCATTAAAAATGCAGGTTAGACAACTGCAGGTATTTTATAGAATAACATCCTTCCTCTGTTTTTATTTCTAAATAAAATGTTAATTTAAAAACAGACATTAAGAACACACAACATTTATAAAATAAAATTAGCCAGCACAGTATTCCAAACTAGAATGAAAAAATATGACTTCTTGGAAAAAAATAGGCCAGTGATATTTCAGTACTTCAAGCAAATGTACAACACTTAATGGCTCACTTAATTTCTCATTGCTAGCAGTTTGTCTTGTTAAGTAGAAGTGGAAGCTGGCCTTCTGATTGAGCTACATTATTAGTATCAAAATTTGTCAGGCAGTGAATAATGCTTCTAGTATGAACTTTCAGCTTGACCAGTTTAAATAAAGCTCCAAGCAGTCTCAATGACTTAACATGCTCTTAAATAGAAATTCTTTTTCCAGAATTCCTGTATTTTTATCTAGAATTATATCAGACATAGTTTTACTTTGGCTATATTAGTGACAAGACTGTCTTATACCAAACAAGTAAAGCTACTTTATTACAAAGAATCATTTTGAGTGGTGTGAAAATTCCACAAAATTTAAAAAACAGAAGCAATAGCTATAGTTAATTGTAAAATACATTCCATGTATTTCATAGGGAATTTCTAAAAATTGGAAAGAGCAAGCAGCCCATCCTTTTCAACGGAATCCGTCATCTACCAGAAGTCTGTCATACATACTGTTCTTCAAAATCGTTATTGATTTTGATATACTTTAACTGACCACTGAATTTTCTAATTAAGTCAGAAATGTTATGAGTGTTTCTTCTGAACTTTCCAAAAGGTTTAATAAAATCTTCTACTACTACTGACAATAATTTATTTCTGTTACAGATATCCCATTTCTTGGATTATCATATTGGATTCAATTCAGAGGAATATGAATTGAAAATAGTACTTACAGAAGATATCCTTGATTTTTCATTAACATTAAAGATAATATTAGTATTTTGCCATTAAGCATATGTTGGATATTTATTGAGAAAGAAGATTTTTTGAATTACATTGAACCATATCTTTTATTATATATTTCTCTCAGGGCTTTCCCCCACTTATTAGATATTCTTATGTTTTAAATCTGTTTTCACAAACATATTTATAATGACATGTTCTTTACTTGTTAGCTATAAATCTATAAATATGTTGAAACAGATTAATACATTTTCTATTATCAACCCGAGTGTTCGTGGAATGAACTCTAAGTATATTCATTTTATAATAACTAGTATGATTCATTTTCAAATATTCAAATTGACATTTACTATAATGATTATTATTATCAGTTATACTTTT
The DNA here is from genome assembly GCA_004027715.1 of Plecturocebus donacophilus. Lineage (NCBI taxonomy): Eukaryota > Metazoa > Chordata > Mammalia > Primates > Pitheciidae > Plecturocebus > Plecturocebus donacophilus. The sequence continues at coordinate 47,726 of PVKP010002484.1, read as the reverse complement.
GTGTGCATGTATGCATAATATATACTTGTTTAGGATGTGTGAGTTGTAGTTTACATGCTTCATATCTTCAAATATTAATTTATGTATTTTATAAATATGCAGGTATATATAAATATACATTTAAACTATGTAAGAGTTGAACTGATTTGGAGAAAATATGTACAGTATCAGTGAAAGCATGTGATTAAAAGCAACAGAAATTTGCTTTTTGAGTATTGAAATATGTAATCATAAAATGTACCTAAATATCACTGGGCAGTTCATGAACCTCTAGAAAGAGAAACAGGGTTTGAATTGAAATCCAAGAACAATTTTTTTTAAATCATGTATCAGAAGCAACAGCTGTAGTAGGGTCCTTATCAATTATATTTTCTAAAGGTGGAAACAATTCTTGATTTAACGTAAGACAAGGAATTAGCAGCAGCACCTGGCTAGAAAAGTGCCTTGTTGAGTGTAAAGAAATGTGAATTATCCATGTGGCTCTATGTGGCCTATAGCTGTAAAAACTGGGGCTCTTTCCTAAAACTAAACCACACTAGAGCCTGGCCTTGACCATTGCCTAACAGTTCCAGAGAGAGGGGTTTAAAAGCCTGGGGGAACATAACAAGTGAAGATTCCAACTCAAAACAACAGCTGACCTACCTATGAAATCTACGGCAAAAGCATCAGAACAGATAAACCAAGAGTTTAAAACAAATATGATGAATGCATTTAGAAAGATGAAGGATATTAGCTATTTGAAAAAATAAGGTAATCTTAACTGGCTATGTTAAATATAAAAAATATAGTTTAAAAAAATGTAACCCAATAAATAAAGATAAAATAGTTGAATGGATAAAGACAAGTAGCAAAAAATGACTGGGAATATAAGAGTGAATGTCTCTTGCAGAAAGCAGCAGGACATAAATAAGACAGAAAAAGTTTTATATATAAATATATATATGCATACATATGTGTGTGTTTATATATATATAATATATATAGATATAAAATCAAAGGGCCATTGAATAGCATTTTAATGTGTTATTTAATAGATGTTGACCTTATCATTTATATACAGAAAATTATTCAAATTAATGTAATATTATAATATCAGAAATGACCACTCAGTGGATTTGTTGCCAAGACTCATAATACATGTGTTAGCATGGCTCTTAGGTAGCATAGTACCAACATAGAAATAGGACTTTCAGACAAGCAAAATTAATCTCAGCCTTTTAAAGAAAAACCAAGAGAGAAAGAAAGTAAAAAGAGGCAACAATAAAAGGAAAATAATACCAGGATTAAATCTTGATGTAATGTCAACTACAGAAATATATGATGTAAAGGCATTAATTGAGATAAAGGTAAATATTTGTAATCAAATTAATTCACATTTAATCAAATAAATTTAACCAGTACCTGTTAGGAAAAAGTATAAAGTGACATAATGTGACACATAAGCAGCAAAGTAGGAATGTAAAAATCCTCATGCTCTCTACAAGAAAATGTAGGCTAGGGTATCCATTCAGAAGGCATTTTGGTACTAATTATTCAAATTAAGACACATATACCCTATGATCCAGCAACTCCAGTCCTGAGTGTATATCCCAGGGAAATATTTGTACAGAATGTGAGGAGACATGTTGCAGGATATTCATTAACTCATTGTCTGTGTTCAAATGTTTGGGTAATCTTAGTCTCCATAAGATACCTACGTAGGCAAAATATGATGAATGTGGACCATGTGTTCTCATGTAACAATAAGAAATGGAGTAGCTTTAAACCTAGCAACATGAGTAGATCTTAAAAACTACACATAAAAATTAAAAAGAGAGATATAATGACACATCAAACATGTTTTATGTAAATTAAAAATACATAGTCCTAATATATTGGCATACATTTTTCTAACACACATTTATGTATGATAAATGACTGGGATATATTAGAATTGTTATCTGAGGGATAGGATGACATAGGGGTAGGAGCATGGGAATAAAAATCAGTAAATAAACAAAGCATGAATGGAGAAGTTTATGATGGAGATACACTATGAACTTTGGAAATATAATTAATACAATCCTTTTCTAATCTTATATGTTTTTACCTCAATCTCATGTAATTTTAAGACACATTAACATATAAATAAATATATGTGAATAAAAGGTATAGCTAAGAAAATGATTCCTCCTTTGTGATTAAATCAAAGGTAATTTATATTTCATTGTTATAGTTTTTGTTATTCTAATACAATCTACATTGAATTTATGTTGTTCATAAGAAAAGTCAATTAAATATAAAGAAAATGAATATAAAATACAGATTTGAAGAGGAGATAATTTTCTTGAACATGTTCATTTTGAGTTGCTTGAAGACATCCAGAAAATATATATATAATTGAAATTTAGAAATATTAGTTTGAGTCACAGAGATCTGGAGTAATTTATTCATCACTGATCCACATCATGGTAGTCAAGACAATTAGGTGAATGTGATGATACTGAGAGTCTAGAGGCAAAGACAGTAATTGAATATGTATGCACCCTGGGGAAACTCAACATATAATACAAAGTAAATTACCAAATATTATTAGATTTTACCAACAGAATTTGTCTTCCTTTTTCACTTCATTATATATTTTTTTATCCATATAAGCAAAAAAGATAAAGCTAAATGCTTAAAGCGAGGAAGTAGGAAAGCAAGAAGGTTCTTAGGATCAGAATGGAAATGCCTTGAAGTTGTGAAGAGTTTGGCAAGTATGTACAGGTTTTCAGGAGCGTGTAAAACTTAACGCTCAGTGTTGCAGGTTGCACCCAAGGTTTACATTTGGGTCATTAACCAGGAGCTTCCAATATAGATTTTTGATACGGCCTTTTAAGTAAGTTAAAACTATCATTTTATAAATGCAGAGCAGTGAGAGAAAAAATACTAACATGTACTTCAAGAATATGAAGACCAATACTAATAATATATTTTATTCAATTAAATTCCACAATAATTGCATAAGTTATAAGAACCATCCATTCATAGAGTGCTTGTATTTTGAATCACTGAATTTGAGAATCTCAATCACCTAATCTTTATTGCAGACATCTGTAAAAAGCTGTTAATGGAATCAATTCAGTGAAATCCAAGAACTTAGATTTGTACCTAAATTTATCTTTGAAATGGTCCAACATTTAAAATCTAGTAATTATCGATGCACAGGAATCTAAACTATGTTTTGGAGAAGGGAAAATTACACTGAAGGGAACAGACATTTCAGGAATACCTAACATGTTTCAAACAAACTGGGTGGCTATTACCATTGCCACATTATTTCATTAAGTCTTTTATGAATATGGTAACATTATTTGCTTTATTAAGTATAAATAAATGAATATATTTGATAGATTGCCTAACAACCCAAAGTAGCAGAGCTAATATGTGCTGGAGCTTATTTTTAAAATTGCCAATTTTCTAGAATAAATGTTTTATAAAAACTGACAGTCCAATTATTAAATTTATTCAGAAATGTGAATAATCTAGAATAGCCAAAATAATTTTGAAAAAGATAAACAAAGTTAAGGTACTTAAAGTATCTGATTTCGGGACTTATTCTAAAACTACAGTAATCAGAAGAGAGTAGTGTTGGCATAAGGATAGATGTACAAACCAATTGAACAAAATATAAAGTTCAGAAACAGATCCACAGCCAATTGATTTTCATCAAGATGCCAAAGTAGTGTAATAAAAGGAGTAATAATTATAACAACTGTTGCTAGCACCATTGGACTGCTATAAGAAAAAACCAGAATCCCAACTTTCATTTAGTACCATAGGCACAAATTACTTTTAAATAAATATAGACCTAAACATAAGAACTAAAACTACAAAAGTTGTAGAAAAAATAGGAGAAAATTTGTGTAACATTGGTTTAGGCAAAAATTCTTAGGACATAAGAAGTACGAAACTTTTACAAAAAAAAACAATATAAATTGACATTCAATAAAATTAAAAATACTTGCTCATCAGAAGACACTGTAAAGAAAATTTTAAAAAAGCTATAGACTGAGAGGTAATATTTGCAAAATATATATCTAATAAAGAACTTGCCTAGAATATTAAAAATAAGTTTCTATGACTCAATAATAAAACAATCAACCATACTAAAAACTGCACAAAAGACTTGAAGAGCCATGTCTCCAAAGAATGGCAAATAAGTATAGGAAAAGATTCTTAACATCATTCGTTTTAGGAAAATACAAATCAAAACATCAGTGAGATATGACTACACAACCACTGCAAAGGCTAAAATTAAAAGGATTAACAATATAGATATTGGCAATAAAGTGAAGCAACTATGACTTTTGCATGTTACTAGTGGGAATGCAATACTTTGGAAAACAGTTTGGTTGTTTCACAAGAAATTAAACACATACTAAATGACACAGCATTCCAAATACTTTTAGATATATACATAGAAAAATAGAAAACATATATCCACACAAAGATTTAGACACAAATATTTCTATCTTTATTTACAACAGCTAAAAACTGACAACAATTCAAATGTCATCAATTCTGAAGAAATAAAGTAAGGTATATACAGGCAATGGAATATACCATTTTTACTAAGTAATTAAATATAAACAAATTCATAATCATGCAAAAACATGCATGACTTTCTAAAGCATTTTGCTAACAGAAAAAAACAGATACAAAGAAACACATATTTTATTATTCCACTTACAAACAAACTTGGAAAACACAACAGTTTTGACAGAAATCAGAGCTGTAGTTTCAGGAACCAGTGTTTGGGTAAGAGGTTAATTGCACAATGGGGGGAAGAACTTCAGGGGCGATACAAAAGGTTCTATATTTCGCTTCTTAAGGTATACATAAATATATATATTTGTAGGAGTCAATGACTCCTACACTTAAAATCAATGAATTATACTGTATGTAAATTATACCATAATAAATCTGATTTTTACAAAAGTTAGATTTGGCTAATTTTGAGACCATACTCTTATTATACTAATAAGCTTGATATAGCCATATCATTAGTCATGTCCTAAAGTATGCACTATATTTTGCAATTAGTTTTAGCATTTGGGCATTGATCTGTTGACACTCCACCTATGCATTTAGTTAGAAAATGAAGCACTCTATTTGTATTTTGAAAACACAATGTTTTCTGATTCTGATTTACCAGACATTTACTTTAAATAATATATCTAATTGTGATTTAGCACTGTTTTCTGTTGACCAATCACAGGTAATATTTGATGTGAAATGAGTCTTGGGATATCACGGTGAAATCTTTCCAATGTCAATGTTGTCCATGACATGTATCTATCTAATAATGACTTAAACTTTATTGAAAAATTATAATTCCTGTACTGTGGTTGTTTTAATTGATTTTTGTCATTGCTTTTGGCTAATTGACCTGAAAACTGCATTCATTATGGTGAGTTATGTCTGTATAAATATCAAGTAATGTGGTAGTTTATGATTTTTAGATAAGAATATTAGAGAAGAAAACATTAAAAATAATGGATTTTAAGAATATTTTAATACTCCGTCAACAGAACATTTAAATTTACTTAAATAGAAATTAAATTTTAACAAATACATTTGTAATTTAATACCTGTATTGTTCAGAATATAGATGGCTATGCCTTGTTTTAAATGCATATAAAAATGGCTATTTCACTTTGTTAAAAGAAGTATAAAAATGAATTAATATTTATTTAGTGCCTATTATTGGCCATTTATTTTAGAGTCTAGTCATTCATTTATTTATTTATTCATCAAGCAAATATATTATGAGCCCTTACAATTTGCTAGAGATTATTATGGATGCTGTGATTACAGTAATCACTAATATAGATATTACAGCTTCTGATCCAAGATGGTAGACTAAGCATACACTTAACTATGTATGGCAGAAATGTAGCAATGGAGGAAAACATCTTACTTGAAAATCCTGGACATAACTAGGTACTTAAATCAGTGTATATTATAGAGACATCAGATATCAAATAAGATTCCACATCCTTCAAAATTTTAGTGAGGCACATTGTTGTACAGAATTAGGACTACATTTAATGGTTTTCCTTGTGGTCAGCTGTGACCATTTGGCAAAATTGGTTAGTGAGGCTGTAAGCCAGCTTCTTAGAAGTGTCCTTATAGTGTACTTCTTTATGGTTACTGAAATGTTAGAACTGCCTTAAGGTCAGCTCTTTTCAAATCTCATAGATATGAATTCTTCAGAAGCTCAACTTCAATACTGCACTGCTTTCTCATCCGGACATGATGTTCTCCGTACTTCCCTCAACTTCTTCTCCTGGCTGTATATCCAATACCCTGTGATTGCTGAGGTCTCTTAAGCTTTGTGGGCAACCCGTCTGGTTAGATCCTATCAGAGCAAATGGCTCCATTTGGAAATGATGAAACACATGACCGATACACATATAACTACTGTGGGCTGCATCATTAGTGTCCACTCTATTTGCCCTGAATATATAGCCAGAATGGTCCAGGCAGAAAGCAGTCTCTTTGTCATGTGTGCCTCTGATTAAAAAGGACACATGCCACATTCTTCTAAGAATACTTTCAAACAGGTTTGCTCACTCTTTCGTTCTGTCTTTTTTATTTTTATTTTTTTACAGGAGTGTCATTCTGTAGCCCAGGCTGGAGTGCACTAGCTGAAGGTCGGCTCACTGTAACTTCTGCCTCCTGGGCTCAAGTGATTCTCCTGCCTCACCACCAACCCCCGCACCATGGATGAAGCTGGAAGCTGTTATCCTCAGCAAACTAATGCACGAACAGAAAACCAAACACCACATATTCTCACTTTTAAGTGGGAGCTGAACAATGCAAATACAGAGACACATGATGGCAACAAGATACACTGGAGCCAGCTGAGGGGGTGGTGGGAGGGAGAGCATCAAAAAGAATAGATAATAAATGTTGGGTTTAATACCTAGGTGATGGGTTGATCTGTGTAGCAAACTATCATGGCACCCATTTACCTGTGTAACAAACCTGCACACCCTGCACATGTATTCCAGAAATTAAATGTTGAAGAAAAGAAAGAAAGAAAAAACACATGAAATTTAAAAAAAATTAAGTACATTTTTTGAAAGGATGAAATATTTTTATTTTAAAAATTAAGTATTTATAATGTACTTTAGGATATGCCCTTTGTGACCATTTAAACATATAGTGAACGCTTTGTTTCTAATTTACAAGTATATAAGGGAGTATTTTAAAAGTCATTTTATGTTCTATGAGATTAAAAAAAAATGTTTGGTGAGGCTAAGTACTCTCTTAAAAGTAATAAAAGTGTAAAGATAATGTTAAATATAAATGTAAGGAACATGAAGAGATGGGTTGAGTCAAGCTACATTTTGATCTATTATTCTTCTAAAAAGACAGTTGGTAATGTCTTAAAAGATCTCAAGAAACAATGACATACGCATATTATACGCAGCTATGAGGTCATCTCCTAGAACACATAAACAATTGGAATAATTCAATGTAATTCTCCTCTGGGGAGTAATCTTGGGTGTTGGGAATTTTGAGGCAAGGTGAAGTTAACTGTTATATAATAAACCCTTTATTGATAGATATTTTAACCATATTCATATACTATTTTGTGTCTCAGTTTGTTTTATACTACTATAACAAAATACTTGTGACTAGATAACTTATAAAGAACAGAAATGCATTCCCTCTGTTCTAGAGGCTGGAAAGTTCAGGATCATGGCACTAGTATCTGGCATGGATGCTTCTTACTGTGTCCTTATATGACAGAAGGTGGAAGGGCAAAAAGTGATAAACTGTGTTCCTAGCTGGCAGAAAAACAGAAGAGTGGAATAATCTACTTCAGTGCACCCCATTTTACAGCAGCTTTAATTGATACATGAGAGTGAAACTCTCATGATCTATACACTTCTCACCAGGCCTTCCCTTCTAACACTGTCTCATTGTGGATTCAGTGGTCAACAAATGAATACTGGGGGACACATTTAGGTTATAGCACTTTGGAAAAATATATATTATTTTTAATTTTAAGGAAGACATTTATTCTTCCTATGTTGATAGTAGTATATTAAGGAAGATATACAATTAAATCAGAAAACTAAGTAAAGCATGAAAAGAGCTATAATGGGTGAAGCACAGCATGGAGGAAATACTAACCTAATACTAATTAGAGAGTCAGGAATGGCTGAACAAAGAAAGTGATGCTTAAACTTAAATCTCAACAATAAACATAGTAAGTGAAGTAGAGAAGGAAAGAAGAAAATATTAATTTTATTTAGAAGATTATCAAAAGCACTTATGATTTGATTGAAGTAAACACCTCACAGAAATCAGAGTCAGTTTTGCCACTCTGGAGAATAGGAGAGGGAGAACTATGGAAGAACACAATTATTGGCAGAACTGAGATAGAAAATAATACTCGATAGACGCATAAACATGAGAAATTTTGAGATTTTTCTCCTGTGCTATTAAGCTGGCACAGAGTTATAACAAGTCCTGAGAATGTTTTTAATAGACTGTGGGCTATGATGGATCATAATGAGCAGGAAAAGAGAGTAAAGGTGTTTGGAAAGAAGTAAAGAAGTTGAGGAAGTAGGTTCCAGAAGTCTCTGGATGACTAAAGCAACCTGTTGGTGAATGGGAAGGTGAGGCGGAAGAATAGGGGTTTCAAATTATGTCAAAGAAAAAACAAACAATGTTAGGTAATAACAAGAATCAAGAAGCAGATGAAGTTATAGAGAAGATGAGGCCAAGCAACTGGTATGCTGAAAAGTTGAATGTGTCTTGAATACACCTAGGAATGGTGAGTTTGTGGTGGAGAAGAAAGAAACCAAATTAGGAGAAGGAAACCAAAAGTGAACAGAGAGAACAATAAATGTTATCAATGAGAAGCCATAGAGACTGCTGGAGACTGATGATATGAGCACAGGTTTATAAAAGTAAGGGTCAATGAAATGGAAGCATAAGTGGAAGTGAGAAGGATGATAATTACCCTTCCCACTATCACTTGTCAATTATTTCATTCAACCATTAATTGATTTACTTTTTATTTTTTTGTGTATTCATTTTTACTTGGTAATTAAGGTATGTTCATTAATCACTTACTATGTGCCAGGTTCTCAGAAAAATTTTAAAGTTAAATAAATATTCTTTGCTTTGGGTTTTAATAACTAATGATGTCTAAAAAGAGTGACAAATCAGCATTAGTGCTATAACAAAGATCTTTGCAGAGGGCCCTAGGAAAACAAAGAGGGGAATTATATGGGTATAAAAAAAAAGGAGTCATAAAAAGTACAGGGAGGATATTGGGGAGTTGTATTTCAACTGAATATTAAGTAAATTATATAACTTATTATTAATTATTTTATTGACTATTTTACTTGAAAATTGAGTCCTGAGTAGGATTTCACCATGTAAAGTAAGGTAGGGCATAAGAACATAAGAATTTATTTAGGAAAAGACTTTCAGTAAATTTAGAAAATAGCTATTTCAAAAAGTGGTCTCTATATTATTAAAAAATTATATGTTTGTAAATAAGTAGATCTCAACTTCATCAGAATACCATTGCTAATAATTACTGAAGTTTAATAAAGCAATGGCTTTTGCTCAGTGCATTGAATTTGGGACCTATATTCATGCCCTTATGGGACCCAGCTGATCTGCAGTTTACTTACCTATAAATTTTTTTTTTAACTTTTGTATACGTGTCAAACTTATCTTTGAATCAAGATGGATATTAACACATTCTCATTAGGTCATGTTTGTGTATGATAATCTTTCTTCTTGAGTTCTAATTAAATTCTTTCCTCTTCTTCCATTGTTAAAGTTTTCCAAAGAAAATTTCTTTATCAAGATACTTGTATGCTGATATGTTTAGTCATTTCTTTTCGTTGCATGTGAGAAAATTTTAAACACTCTCTGAAACATTTTCATTCATCCACAAGAAAAAAAATGTACAAGGTGCTTTGTTATTTGACAGAATCAGTTGTTCTTAGTCTTATGTGCCAGTTAAAATGTGAAAGCTCTTTGCTAGTATCTTTTTTCCTTAAATCTATGATTAGCAATTTTAATTTGAGCTGTTACATTCATAGACCTTCAACTGGCAGAAAACAGCTGTGGAATAGATGACAGAAGTTGGTACCTTTTTTGCAGATATATTTTAAAGATATTTAACGACTGAATAAAATACTTTTTATGAATAAGACTATTTCTTGTAGTTATTTTTCTAAACTAAAGATATTTTCTCTTTAATTTTTTAAAAACAAAATATTAATAACACTAAATAAAATTTTCTTTTGGTCCTCACACTCCTAATTGTTAGGTCTGTAATATAATCCAGACAAAACTGAGATAGGACACCAGAGGTTGTCCTTCCTGGTCCTGACAAGATGAAGTTAAAAAAAAAACCTGGTAAAAACAAGCAGATGGTGATGAAAGTAATTCCTAGTTTCCCTCATTTCTCATCAGCATAAAAGGCTCCCACCAGCACCATGACAGCTTACAAATGCTGTGGCAATGATCAGGAAGTTATTATCCCTTTCCTTAGCAATGACCCATAAATTATTGCCCTTTTCCTTGAAAGTGCTAAATAACCCACTCCCCAATTTGCATGTTAATTTGCATGTAATTGAAAGTGGGTGTAAGTGGGTGTAAATACAGTTGCTAACAGCCCATAAGTTCTGGACTCTGGGCCCACTGTCTATGAGTTAACCTGTTTCACAAGGAGCAGCACTGTTCAATAAAAGATTGCTATCTAACACCATCAGCTTGCCCTTGAATTATTTCCTGGATGAAGTCAAAAGCTCTCTGGGGCTAAGTCAGAATTTTGGAATTCACCTGACCTGCATTAAAGCTATAGTCCTTCTACTGTACTAAAACATCATGTATTCAATTATGGATTTAGACAGTATTTCTAGGTGTGAAGCTACTATGTTCAGTCAAAATTGATCAGATACAAAGTTTTTGTTAGATCTCTATTAAAATTTTAAAGGTTTTCTTTCTGTTAGATATGGAGAACTTTCTGCCACCTAAGGATTAAACATGTGAGAAAAATGTTATTATATCTGCTCATTTTTAATCTCCATTGATTTACAGATATTTTATCCAAAGTTATTTATAAACTATAATCCTGAACCAACTAATCTCATTTTCAGAAATTAAATCATTGTCAATATCATCTGCATCATCGTTTTATTGAAACCACCCTTTCAAGTTCCCTTTAAATCCTGTATGACCACACGTTCTCTCATTCTCATGCTCCTCAAATTTTATATGAAATGTGGTTCTAACTCAGAGCTTTGGCTTAACAAGTTCTCTTTTTCTTTCTATACTATACAATACCATCCTCCCCTATTCCTATCTAAATCTTTCTCCATCTGGAAAATAAGTAATTGCACTTTCTTTAAGTCACATCCTTGGTAAAGCTTTTCTTGGTCCAACTCTACTACTCTCACCATTAGGCAATATTGATAGTTTCTTGGTTGTTACTCACATAACTAATTTTTACTAATTATGTGAATTAGTCATGTCTATTATTAGATAGCTGAGTTAGCATGTTTAATTTATTGTATTTATTATACTCTATAATAGATTAGTAACTAGAGGAACTGGAGATGATCAGTTAAGCTCTCTGAGCCTTAATTCACTCTTCTATTAAAGAGAAAATTAAGGTTAGTAGCTCCCAACTCAAGTTGCTGTGCTAATCAAAATGCTCATAGTAATAGTCATGTAATAATGACTCCATAAATGCTTTTTCTTATTTCTCATGTGGTTGTGTTACTTTTGGTCATTACTACTAGTAGTAATATAACAGTAATAGTAGTAGTGTGGTAATGTAGTGGTAGTAGTAATGAAGCAGGAACAGCCACGAGAAACAGACCTCTCTGACACCAAACAAGGAAAGAAGAGGTTTTATTACGGCCTGGGAGCAAGGCAACAATTTGTCTAACCACCAAGCTCGCCTAACAAAGAGAAGCTCTGCCTTTATAACAGCTTACACTCTAGATATTACACATGAAAGAATCTTAGGTTCACAGCCTTAGAAATTACAAGTGAAAGGGTTTTGGGTTTTCAGTTTTAGTAATCACGTATGAAAGGGTCTTGGGTTTACAGCTTTAGAAATCACATATGAAAGGGTTCTGGTCTCCAGATGGAGGAGTGGGGTGGGGGTTTGATCTTGTTTAAATAAAAACAATATCTTTCGGAGAGATTTTCCACACCATGCCTGCTATTTACAGGAAGGTGATTTAGGAGGCACAATCGGCCAGCCTTTTCTTCTATTGAAATGCAGTGATCCTAGATGCCTGGGTCTCCTTCCTCACCAACAGTAGTTATAGTAGTAGTTTTATGTTCTTGAGGGCAGGGACAGAGTTCTAGTCAGCTTTTAAAAACCCAGTACCTAATCCAATCCCGATAACATACAGAACTAAAATAGTAATTTTCTTTAAAAATGAGCTACTTAATTCATGATTAAACTTGAAACGCATGATGGGTGACTTTCTTAGGGTGATTTCCTATCCTCCAAGTTTTACAGTCATGCTAGGAAACTGGTTTGTGTTGACAAATGAATAAAACACAAAAATAATAGAAAAAGTAAAGAATAGTTACTACAAATTTCAGCATAAACAGCAGCAGGAAGTGCCCCAAAAGTTTGCTTTGGAAATAAGGGAATTATTCAGAGAAGTGGCATGTGCTCTTTAATGCTGCTGAGTAAATATCTCCAGGAATGAGGTATAGGGATATCCATCTTTTAAACACAGCATAATTTATGCAACCAATATTTGGGAACCATCAGTATAGAAGTATTGGGAAGCTATTTTCAGTTACTCATACCACAGTGTACACCTCCTTGCAAAAAACTTTACTGAGATAAATTGTAAAAGTTAATAGATGATAAGGTAAAAAACCCAGAAGGCCCAGATGTGAGTAAATACAGCATCGGAAATAAATTAACACCTGGAAAATTACATTACTACCTTCTCTGTTTTGTGTGAAATTGGCTTTCTTAATGACAGATCATGTAATATTATTAGCATCAAATATTTATAAAGTACGTTTTAAATTAATTTATGTTTACTATAGACAAAAACAAAAATAAATAAAAATAGGCTGATCTGTTGAAAAATAGTCTCTGAAACACAAGTCTGTGAAATCCCCAGTGAAACTACAGATCATAAGAAAGTTTATTAAGTAGTAATTTATCAATTGTTTGCAAAATTAGTAAGGTAAAGTTGAAATAGAGATGGGGAATGTCCACAAGTTTCAGAGGCTCTCCTGTTGAGAGATTTAGAACAGGATTAGTGTCACAACCATCATATCATGGGGAGGCTCATAATTAACTGAAAACAAACATGAGATTAAGCTATATGAGATATGTAATTTTCTAGAAAACTTGTACTTGTGAGTTGGTAATCTTTTTACTTGTTAGAAAATAGAACATAGTTCTTAATAAGGATGTTTGCTTAAATTACATGTAAAATAGTCAGGTTTGAGTAAGCTTGATAAAGTATAGAAAACTGAAGAGGAAATACTCATTGACCTTTCATTCCACCTTGATACAGGGACACACAGAAGATAAGAATATTTAAAATAGCAAATACAAAATAGAGACCTTCTGAGAGCCAAAACAGCCAGAGATTTTCCAATACCAGACCAGTCAGAACCTGTGAACAGCTATCTAAAAACCAAGCCTTTAAATAGAAAAAAACCTTGGGAAAGGTCTGAGTTAATCTTGAAAAAATGAAAAAAGGAAATATATTAAAAATTTGAAAAATTTTAAGTTGTCAGAACACATCCATTTTTCTATAAGTAATCAAATTTTCTTAACTTTTAATTGAAATATATATAGTCAGATATATATAGAAATCATATTAAACAACTTGAGGAATTTTCACAAGAAATGAAAAAAGAGAACTCACTAGATGATGAAATGTAGCATTACCAGAATTCTAGAAGTATACCTTGTACTCCTTTTAAACACCACTCAACAAGGGTAATTTTTATTTTTCTTACATTCAGAAATAAAAATGTGTCATGAATCCTATAGAATGAACTCTTTCTGTTCTAATTTCTTTCATTTGATAATATACTTGTAAAATTCAATCATTTCATTGCATATAGTTTTAGTTAATTCCTTTTCATTGCTATATAGAATTCCATCATCATATAAAACACCATAATTTATGTGTCCTATCAGCTATTCAGAATTACTTGAGTGCTTTCTGGTTTTAGAGTATTACTCTTGGTGCTGCCATGACTATTCTGATATGTGTTTGTTGATGAACATTATTTATATGGTAAATACACACACAGAATATATTCTGATATATACCTAGGAATAGAATTGTAGGAATATAGAGTAAGCATATATTCAACTTTGGTGGATACCACCAAATAGTTTTACAAAGTGGTTGAATTATCCATGAAACAGTGGAGAGTTCCAGTAGCTCAATATCCTTGCCTACATTTGGTATTTTCCATAATTTTAAAAATTTTATTTAAAAATTTTAGTGGTTGTTTTCATGTAATTAATTTGCATTTTCTTTATGACTGATACAATTTAGAACATTCTTTATGCTTGTTGTTCATTTGGATATGCTATGCTATATTTAAAAACAAAGTCTGTTTTTGCTATTGAGTGGAGCTGTTTAGGTATCCTGAATATAACTCCTTTGTTTGATGAAAGTATTGGAACACCTTCTCTCACTCTGTGGACTACATTATACTTTTAGTGGTGTCATGTGATGAACAGAAGTCCTTAATCTTAATACTGTTCAGTACACCAATTTTTCATTTATATCATGTCCAAAAGTTTCTTTGTAACCAATCACTCCCCCATCCACCACCTCTGGCAACCACTTTCTGGGGTTTGTGACAATGATTCCAATTTCTGTCACTATAGCTTTGCCTTTCCTGAATGTCATGTAAACAGGATCATAAAATTTTTAGCCTTCTGTGTTTTGATTCTTTGGTTTCTCTTTTTCTACTTTTTCTACACGCAACTTTGAAATTCAGTAACCTATTCATTTTATTTTTATTTTCTTCATTCTAATAGAAAATTACTGATTTTGATTTCAACTTTTTTGTATATTTTTATTGCTACATTATCCACTTATAAAACTTTGTATATAATGAAGATATGCATTCTTGGAGGGAAAATATGGGTATCCTTACTTATTGAAGTGATATACACTGTTTTTAAAATAACAAAACATAGCTATATTGAAAGCTATATGTCTGGTCAATCAAAACTGGCTCTGACCAAAGGGGATAGGCATCAGTCAAAACATCATGATAATACAAATGATGTAATTACTGGTTTTGCCTTTGCATATTTGTACCCATTTATGTCTTATTAGTTTCTAACATACCAATATTTTTATTCTCTAAACCAGGGAAAATCTTGAATCAAATTAAGAAATATCTTTAGCAGAAGATATTTGCTTTAGATTATTCTATAAAGAAGGGCCTAGAGGAGGGGCTCCTAAAAATTCTATAATCAGTTAGGTGTCACTCATCTCATGTCTGAAGAAAACTCCTCAACAAAGGAAGGAGGAAAGCTCACATGACAGATACATCAACATACTGTAGATCTTCATGATTTCAAATTCCATATTTGCAGATTTGCCTACATACTAAAATTTTTTGTGACCCCAAAATCAACACTTGAGGCTGCTTTGGTAATTCACATAATGTGAAGTAGAAAAAGAAATTGTGTTGTCAGACAGGCATGTTCCCAGATAAGGTGAAACAGGGCAATGCTCTGCTTTTGTGTTTTAGCTCTCATACTTCAAACAAGGGTCCTTTACATGGTCTGTTTAACGTTACATTTTCTTTTCCATTTCTATGTTCTTTGTTGGTGATCGCCCTATTAAAATGACCCCCAACCTAAAGGGCTGTTTAGTTTCTTTAAGCATAAGAAAGACACATATCCAACGATCTGATCTTTGACAAACCTGACAAAAGCAAGCAGTGAGGAAAGGATTCAATTTAATAAATGGTGTTGGGAAAACTGACTAGCCATAGGCAGAAAGCTGAAAGTGGACCCCTTCCTTACACCTTATACAAAAACTAACTCCAGATGGATTAACGATATAAGACCTAATACCATCAAAACTCTAGCAGAAAACCTAGGCAATATCATTCAGGACATAGACATGGGCACGGGCAAGGACTTCATGACTAAAACACCAAAAGCAATGGAAAAAAAGCCAAAACAGACAAATGGGACTAATTAAACTTAAGAGTTTCTGAACAGCAAAAGAAACTATCATTAGAGTGAACTGGCAACCAACAGAATGGGAAAAAATTTGTGTAATCTACCCATCTGACAGAGGACTAATATCCAGAATCTACAAAGAACTTAAACACACTTACAAGAAAGAAACAAACAACTCCATCAAAAAGTGGGCAAAGTATATGAACAGACACTTCTCAAGACGTTTATACAGCCAACAAAAATATGAAGAAAAGCACGTATACCCCAGAACTTAAAATATAATAAAAAATAAAAACAAAATAAAATATTTAGGATATTATTGAGGATGTATTTTCAGAAGATAAAAACATCAGTTAAACTTAGAGTTTCCTAAGTTATGTACACATGTTAAAGTTTATAGCATAATCACTAAAGGGAAAGAAACAGAGTGAAAACATTGCAAAATTTAACAGGGGAAGTTGGATTTTTAAAAACAATTGATCCAAAATAAGCCAAAATTGAACAAAAAACGTAGAAAGAGGTAATAAATGGTAAGCACCAACAGGGTGATAGAAATACCATATTACTAATCTCAATAAGTAAAAAGAGACTAAATTCTCCAGTTAAAGAGAAAAAATTGAAAAAGCATATAGTAAAACAAAATCAAACTATATATTGTCTAGAAGAGATATATATATATATAAATGCTCATCATCACTGGTTATTAGAGAAATGCAAATCAAAACCACATTGAGATACCATATCATGTCGGTTAGAATGGCGATCATTAAAAAATCAGGAAGCAATAGATGCTAGAGAGGATGTGGGGAAATAGGAACACTTTTACACTGTTGGTGGGAGTGTAAATTAGTTCAAACCATTGTGGAAGACAGTGTGGATGATTCCTCCAGGATCTAGAAATAGAAATATCATTTGACCCATCAATCTCATTACTGGGTATTTACCCAAAGGATTGTAAATTATGCTGTTACAAAGACACAGTAAAGGTTTGGTTCAGGAACCGGTGATTCAAATGGAAAAAGCAGCAGCCGCAGCAGCAATAAGCAACGCAACCAAACCAAATCCTTCTGTTCAAGAAGAATGTGCCCACCTTCCTGCGAACATCCAATCATTTCTGATACTTTTTGTTCTGTGGTTTCAGATTTCTATAGCTCTCTTCCTCCTCAGCCCTTAGACCCTTCCAATTGGGCATGGAACTCTACCTTCATTGAGAGTCCCACAAGTGATTTCCAAATGCAAGAAACTCAGTGGGAGAAGCTGGTGGCCTCAGTTCCTGCTTTGTACTCTGATGATTATCACATATCCCAAGTCATAGAACTGTACAATCTTCCTGATGAGAATGAGATATCCAGCTCTTCTTTCCACTGTCTGTATCAGTATCTCTCACCCACAAAGTACCAGGTAGGAGAACTGGCTTTCTCTCTCAACACTCTGCTGGTTCAGCTGTAGGCCTATCTCTCACACAAACCTGGCCTAGTATGACAAGCCAAGGCTTTGAAGCCTACAGTCTAACAGACAGCCTGGAATTCCAGAAAACCTCCAAATGGTAGAGTTTGAATTTCTCTGACCAGAGTGCTAATAAATATGGACCATTTAGAAAAAAAGAAAGACACATGTACACGTATGTTTATTGTGGCACTGTTCACAACAGCAAAGACTTAGAACCAACACAAATGCCCATCAGTGATAGACTGGATAAAGAAAATGTGGCACATATACTCCATGGAATATAGGCAGCCACAAAAATGATGAGTTCATGTCCTTTGCAGGGACATGGATGAGCCTGGAAACCATCATCCCCAGCAAACTGACACAAGAACAGAAAACCAAACACCACATGTTCTCACTCATAAGTGGGTGTTGAACAATGAGAACACAATGACACAGGGAGGGGAACATCACACACCAGGGCCTGTTGGGGAGGCAGATTATGGGAGGGATAGCAGAGTATGGGGGGATAGGGGAGGCATAGCATTAGGAGAAATACCTAATGTAGATGACCATGTGATGGATGCAGTAAACCACTATGGCACACGTATACCTATGTAACAAACCTGCATGTTCTGCACATGTACCCCAAAACTTACTGCATAATAAAAAAAAAGAAAGCTATAATATTCCTAATGAGGAAATTACATGTGTTAGATAAACTACATTCAGGCATGAGTTTTAGTGTTACTGATCATATTCAATGTTAATTAATCAATGGTATATATTTAAAATACATATTTAAACAGAAACACATCAAAAAGCACAGTTATGTATTAATCAGTTGATGCCAGAATTGTGACAAAAGTTCACAGGGGCTTAATCCTATATTTATTTCTCCTAGGGGCAATGATTCAGTATTTGCTAATTCAGTGTTCATGGTGACTTTCTAGAATATAACTACTGTGAGTAATGAGAATCAACTATATTTATAAATATAATTGATTTTTTAAAAACTTAAGCAAATGTGTTACAATTTTAAAAAGCAAAATAAATATAATTTTCAGGGATAATTTTTTAACAACCATTGAATAATATATTTAATTAATATTAATTATCAACATCACAATGTTAATATACTAGTATCATGAGACCTTTGTGTATAGATGAAAAATTCAAAACTTCAGAGTAAGTTGAATGTCACTTTTTTTGGTTACTAATTATATTTTTATGTAAGCACCACAAAACCATTCATAACTCTTAGGTGATTACAATGATAATAATATCTGCAATATAAATATTTTAAATTATTAATAACTGAAAAATGTATGGTAAGCAAGTATGTACTAAACATAATTTTGATCTAAGAAAGTTGTCATTTTTTTAAAATGGGTGATTCATTGATTCATTCCATTAAATTTCAAATATACAACAATAATCTCAATAGTCAATGAAACTTCTGTTCTTATTCCGTAAGCACATTTAGTAAACATGATATAAGATCTTCTTTCATCTTAATGTGTCAAAACAAATATGTACTTTAACACTGACTGATTAGCAGAAGTATTTACAAATGTCTACTCATGCAGCTGTCACCATTGTCTTGCATTGTAAGTTTCCTCTTACCCCCAAAATATTTTTGACATTTTAAAAGTATGTTGGTTGGATGACTTACAAACATATTTGTGCCATTAAGACTGTTTTTAAGTTTTAAAATTTCCTAATTTTTCAAAATGCATTTGTAATTGGGGTGCAATTAGATTATGTAGCTTAAAATATTTTATTTTTTGATATCATCACAACATATGATAGTGGTGATCCTTTATTACTTGATATTTCTTAGTACACAGGTCAGAAGGTTTTAGAAGTAAAATGTGAAAAACAAAAAGTATACTATCTCTAATTAGATTAATTTTGATTATATATGATATTATCAAATATAATAATATCATTATTATATTTATTATTCCAACCTATGAGATAATGGTACCTTTGAAATATTTAAATATTGTTAGAAAAAAACAGATGTCATCTTTTGTACTGAATAATCAACAAGTCTATTCTAGAATAATACTCAATAATATTTATTACATTTAGATCTTTTTCCTAATCATGTTTTTGTTACCTTAAATGTTATATCAATTGTTTATAATTTCCTGTTTTAATCTTATTTCCTCAATATGTCAGCCACCCTTGATGACAAAGGTTTTGGTGTCTGGCAATTGTGTATTGAAAAATCCACATCTGCTATTTATTTGCTGTGTTTCATTGAGCAAATTGCTTTATATATTAAAAATAATAGCAGAAACCGCTATTATCTTTGCACCAATGTCATAATTAAGTTTCTATTTCCTCATCTTACTTATCTTACCATATTTTGATTATTTATTCACTTGTCTTCCCTAGACTTTAAGCTTCATAGGGGTTGAGAAAAATGCTTGGTTACTTTTGCCTCGTCATGGATTAGCTCCACTTATGCCACAAGTTAACTAACATGCTCATTAGATGGAAATGAAATATAGTGAATGGAAAGTGAAAGAGAACAAAAATCAGCTAAGATATTACCTTTTGTATGAGAAATATGATACAATTTGTTATCTCAATAGAATTATTTTTAAAACATATTTTTTTCAAAAAGTCTTTGATTTGTATATCTTTCTTAGAAGTAACTTTTATCTAAGTTTCAGTATGTTATTTAAGAAACTATAGGCATTTGGTAATTTATTATTTTATTGTTATTAAATAGTACTATAAATTATTAATCAAACAATTCAGCTTTCAGTTTTAAATTTACATTTATTGCAAAATTATCAAAAGTAATTTCTTAAGGGAAGCATTTTCACTATTTCTTCTATTGATGCTCAATTAAAACATATAATGCAATTATCTTAATACTTTTATTTAGTGCAGGAAGTAACATGTAGCTTCATGTGGTATAAGATGTATACCTTGGATTCATTTTTATTGTAATGTGTTAATACATTTTGATGTGTAGGTTATTTATTTGATTATCTTACTAGATTTTCCATGTTGGTGTTGTGATTTAAGTTTGCTAAAGAAAATTATAATTCAGGTTGTCATATACATTTTTATTTAATGTATATTCTGTGACATCAAGTGACAAATTGAACTGTTGTCTAAAGCCATACATCAGAAGTCATTATCATTTGGGTTTAGTATTTTTAACAGGTGATTTTGGATAATGTTATGCTAATCTGCTTGTCTGACTTTTTATTTCTCTTAACTCTTTTTCATCATAAATTTTAGTGAATACAAGGAGAATTTTTGACTTGTTTCTGCTGCACATTGAAGCAATGTGCTTATCACTGAAATTGTCTAAAGAGATTTCACACTTTCAGACAGAACAGCAGATTTATCCACTGTTCAAGACTTCTCCAGAAAATGTCTTATACAGAAAAATAATTTAGATAATCTCTTCTATTCATTTTATAATTTTATTAAAATAATTAAAGATCATATCACTGGAGGTGGATAAGTGATGGATTAGGATCAAAGTAGCAGACAAACCTACTGCAACCTATTTCCTTCCTCAAATTCTTAAAAATGATAGGGAAGTTCACATGTATGTAATGCATACACACAGAGATCTTTTCCTGTTGCCTTAAAATCTGATTTGAAATATCAAAGCCAAGAAGAGTGGATGATGAGTGTCACAACATGCCATAGCAGGGTGACTGTCTGGGTCCTTTAATAATCATTTCTGATATTCCACCTGCCACCTGTATACACTCGGAAACCTGTGCTATGGTGCCAACATGAGTGTTATTTTTGGCAGAGCTTGTGTGTGTTCTCAGGAGTTTGAAGAAACATGATGTCTAGAAGTTAGGAGGAGAAACTTTACAGTGAGAATATCCTGCATATACAGAGTACGGTAGAGTAGAAGTGAGAATATTTCCCTGTGGACAATGAAAATACCACAAAGACAAAAACACATGGTAGAAGTTGTCTTCACATATTTGCTACCAAAGAAAATTACCAAATGGAGCAGAAGACCTCCTCTCCAAAACAGAAATTATGAACATGTCACAAGAAAACCCCAGGCCTTGTCAAAGAATATGAAACTTCTGTGGTCTTTGGAAGGCAGTCTTTCAAGAACTCAGGGAAGTATTCCACAGGAGAAAACAAATATTTGGATGGCATCCATTAGCGAGGGGATTCGGTAAAAAAATAAGTGCAGCAAACACTAGCTATGGAAAGAAGTCTTTGTTCTATTGCCCCCTTTCCTGTTATCTTTCATCTTTATGTCACCATTATCCTCACAGAGAAATATAAGGTAATAAAAAAAGTGAAAGAACACAGTACATTCCCATTATCTCTAATTCTGGAATCTGACAAAATTTAGAGTGAGGATTGAGACATGGGAAAGCAAAGGGAGATGTCATGAATGGAATCAGAAATTCCATGAATGTAATTTCTCATTCCATTCATGACATCTCCCTTTGCTGAGATTTTAAAATTAATTCAAAAAAATCTCCCTTTGTAGGTTTTTTAAATTAATGTATAGATTTAAGACTGATATACAATAAACTGAACATAGTTAACGTGTACAATTTGGTAAGTACACACTCAATGAATGACTACAATAATCAAGACATTGAATTTTCTTTCATCATTACACTTCATTTTACCACTTTGTAATCTATCTGTCTCATTGCTTACCAACCACAGGAAGCTACTGATTTTTTTTCTGTCAGAGAATTAGTTCATATTTTTCCATAGTTTCATATAAATGGAATTGTACAACTTGGATCTCTGGCTTCTTTCATTCAGTATAATAATTTTAAAAAACATTAATTTTATTGCATGCATAAATAATTTATTCATTTTTTAATGCCGAGTATTCCATTGCACGGCCATACTATAATTTGTTTATCTATACATAGGTTGTTGAATATTTTGGTTGTATTTTACAATTAAAGCTTCTATGAACATTCGTGTACACATCTTTTGATGTGCATATGCTTTTGGGAAAATACCAAAGAATGGAAGTTGGAGGTGTATGACTTAATTTGTAATAAACAGTAAAACCTTTTTTTAAAATGGTCGTACCACTGGAAATTCCAAGAAGTGATGATTAAGAGTTTTCTTCTCATCCTTGCCAGCATCCTATGATGTCATTTTCATTTTAGGCATTCTATTCCATTGTAATTTTAATTCATATTTTTATGACTAATGGCAATCTTTATATGTTTATTTGCCATTCTCATATCTTCTTTTGTGAAGTATTTTTCGTATTTTATCCAATTTTATTGTGTTGTTTGTCCTCCTATTCCTGAGTTTTAAGAATTTTATAACATTTTATAAGTTGAATCATTACTAAGAAGTGGGAAACAAGAAGGAAATCCAAGAATGTATACCCAGCATTTCTGAGTTAGTTAACATTCAGATCAGTTGCTATTTAACTAAACTCTGGTGCCTTTTGCATATATATGTGTGTGTATGTGTGTGCACACATGTGCACATGCAGGCACTTGTGTAGTTGTATGTGTGTGGGGAGAGAGAGAGAGAGAGAGATTTATTTTGTTTGTTTGGTTTTTGCTGGGAGTCATAGTCTTAAAGTTTATCTGTTAGAATTTTTGAACCTTAGATTGAAGGTGAGTCCATTCAGAGATTTTTTAAAGATATCTTTTATGCTTTTATTTTAGATTCAAGGGGTCTATGTGTAGGCTTTTTACTTGGGTATACTGTTTGATGCTGAGGGTTAGGGGATGAATGATCCCATCACCCAGGTAGGCATAGTGCCCAACACAGTTTCAGCCCTAGCTCCGCTCCCTCTCTGCTGCCTCTAGTAGTTCCCACTCTCTGTTGTTCCCATGTGTACGCCCATGTGTACTCAATGTTCAGCTCCCTCTTATAAGTGAGAACATGTAGCATGTGGTTTTTTGTTCCTGCATTAATTCATTTAGGAGAATGACACCCTAAGTGTTGCTGCAAATAACATTATTTCTTTTTTTCCATGGCTATGAAGTATTCCGTGGTGTATATATACCACATTTTCTTTATCTAGTCTCCCTTTGATGAGCACCTAGGTTGATCCAAGTATTTGCTATTGTGAATAATGCTGCAATGACCATATAAATGCATGTGTCTTTTTGGTAGAACAATTTATTTTCCTTTGGGTATATAACCAGTAATGGGGTTGCTGAATCAAATGGTAGGTTTATTTTAACAGAACTACATCTCAAATTTATTTGAGAAATTTGATGATGATTCATGCTTCTGCTGGGTTCTTGGAAGTACTTTAACTATGGAATTATTTTTAAACTAAATTCTCAGTCTATAGATTTTTTAAACAATCCAATTGAAGTGAATTTAGTCTGCAAACACATTCAAGGGCCCTACTAATACTCATAGATAAACTATCTTATTCATAACTGAAATAAAATAAAAGCATTCTCTTTCCTAGAATTTTTAACCCCAATGTTTTAAATGAATCATTATGGTTATTATCTATTTCTAGATTCACAAAAGTGTTTAAAAAAAGTGAACGTGTGTTTTTCATAGTTCATACATTCAATAGTTAGAATGCTTGTTCTTCAGAAATTTAAAGTACTGCCAATATAAATAATGAGAAGCCATTTGTTTGCATTTATAGCTTTGTAGACAGACAAACCTTAAAATACACCTATATACTCTCCCACATACATTTTATTTACATGCATAAACACATATGCATATACATGCATCTGTGTTAGAAAGGTTCAAGTTATGCGCCTCCTATAATGTTAATGAAAACATGTATCTGCTGAATATAATATATTATTACACTCTACAATATATTAGTATAGTGCTTCTAAAAAGTAATTTGGCCTTATGCATCAAAAGTCTTTAAAAGTACATATTCTTTCATCATGATTTTCCACATGAAAATTTTTTCTAAGGAAATCACGATTTTGAGGAATGGCTAGAAGAATGTTTGTTGCAGAATTATGAATTACATGGCAAAAATTAAGAAATAAAAGAAAATTATAATCAACTAAAATATCAAACTAAAAAGGCTATATGCATGAATTATTATGTATTAATATAATTATTATAATTAATACAATATTAATACAATTAATATGTATTATGTATTAATACAATTAATACAATAAAAACTATATTCTATTTTAAGTAATACTTACAAAATGGCTTTTTTCTAGCTTGTTAGAAGTATTAACCTACTTAACCTTTATAACAACACTATTAGTTGCTGTAGTGTCTCCATCTTCACTTTACAGATGAGAGATTTGAAGCATGTGATTATTAAGACATTTTTCCACTGCCATAGAGCTCTTAAATGCTGTAACCAGATTGAAACTAGGGAAATCTGTGTCCAGAGACTATGCATTTGAGTTTATGAGTCTATGCTTTTCCCATTATATTATTATACTTTTACTATTATAAATTTAAGATCTATACTGCTTGAGAATAATTAACATTAGCAAATATCAAATAAAATATAACAGTATGTAATGGAGGCCAAGTCGGGTGGATCACTTGAGGTCAAGAGTTCGAGACCTCATGGTCAAGAGTTCAAGACCAACATGGTGAAACCCCATCTCTACTAAAAACACAAAAATTAGCTCCGTGTGGTGGTGCACACCTTTAATCTCAGCTACTCTGGAGGCTGAGGTAAGAGAATCGCTAGAACTGGGAAGTGGAGGTTACTGTGATCTGAGGTCACACCACTGCCCTCCAGCTTGGGAGGCAGAGTGAGACTCCATCTTAAAAATAAAATTTTTAAAAAATTCATCGCAGTAGAATCTTCATGTATGTATGTGTGTGTGTATGATTTGCTTTATCGTGATATTTGCTTTATTGCCATGATCTGAAACCAAATCCACAATATCTCTAAGGTATGTCTGTTTAAGTTCCTAAACATAGTAGGAGGACATATCTAACTAATGTGTACCTTATTAAGTAGTGGTTATTCTATTCAAGAATAGAATAGTGTAAATTCCATTCTTTACACTATTTACATTATTCACAATAGTGTAAATAGAATAGAAAGTGTAAATTCATTACACTTTTGCATGAATTTTAGAATCAATTCGACTAGTTCTGAGGTAAATCCTCTTGAGAGTGTTAAAACAGGATTGAAATGAATTCTTTACAGTTTAACTTTCCCGTTCATGGCCATGATATTCTTCTCCATTATTCAAGTTTTCTTATCTATCTTTCAAAAAAGAACATAAGACCCTAGCATATTTCTTCTTAGGCTTTTCCTAGGTAATTTTTAATTGCTGTTATAAAGAGTATCCATTTTTCCCATAAAATATTGCTACACGTTTCTACGTTAATCTTGTACTATTAACTTTTTTAACTCTATTGGTTCTGATACCTTGTCAGTGGTCTGCCTTCCAACTTCTAGGTAAATAAATTTCTTACAAATAATGAGATCTGTCTCTTACTTTCCAATTTATCTCAATACTTTTACTTGTCTTACTGCACTGGCTAAGGCACCCAAGAACACTGATGAATAGAAGTTGTAGAGGATATCCTTTGATCCCTGAAAATAATTATTCTAGCATTTTATGCTTGTGTATGATGATTGCTAGAGATAACTTTTAAAAAGTTAAAAAATTTCTAGTTTGATAAGTTTTTTTTAACCAAACATGGTGTGATGGTTTTAAATGTAATCTACTCCAGTTAGACTATGACAATTTATTATTTTCACTATTCAAACTCATGAATAACAAACAGTATGTAACAAATCAATGTTGTATGTTTTACTTTAGCATCCAGGAAGCTCAGAACCAAACTATCTGAATGTAACAACTCTACACAGCATAGTCTGCTCATCTACATGACATTGACACCATTCCCTCCCCCAGCATACCACCTATCCTAATTTATATTATCCTAAATGTTTTTCTTTTATTTTTCTATTTTATTGAGTGGATATCCTATCAATTGCCATAAATTTTTCATAGAATAATATAAAATAAGAATAATCCTTTAAATATGTGGCTACATTTTGATTTAAAGTTAAATCTTAATTAACTGAAACTCAAAACCTATAAGCTTTTGTGTTTTCTTTGCTTGTTTGACTTTGTTCTTTTGGAACAAAGCTTGTCAAAAGACAATGATGTTCAGGCAATTCCCTGAGCAATGTGAATTTTGGTGGAGTTGTATTCATTCAGCTCAGTCTGCAATACCACGTACACATGTACATGTAGTACACACGCCTATATTTTTATACTGTTATCAGATGATTTGCATGTTTCAAGTCTTGACAATGACCACTAAAGATATTTGAGTACAGAACAAGTGCAGAGGATAGACTCTGGTTGAAACTTCAAAGAGAGAAATTAAAAGAACTAAATTTCTCTCCTTATTGACAGGTGGCTAATAACTGATCCAGCTTATGTACTCTGACTGCATTGCATAGGTTCAGGTTGAGTTATTTTCCTCTTCTAGAAGTTGTTAATGTGTTGCTTTGCTTGCTGCTAGAACAGATTTCACTCCCTTGGTGGCATTGCTGTAAATATCAAAAAACACACTGAGTATTTGTGTGCCTTGAGCCTTGGGAAGGGTCTTTTCACACGAACACCATCTTGCTTAACTTACTTTCATTACAGTTCTACCATTACATGGGTTCCTAGGTACTTGGCATAATGCTGCAGATTATATTTCCATCTTGAAGCTAACTCTCACAATGGAGTTTGTAACTCCTGAGCCTCTTGCTCCTTCATTAGATGTAGTTACCATTTGCCTTGAACAAATGCAGAGTTCGTTCCTATCAAAGAGATATTTGACCTGGGTCATTGTTTGATGCTTAATAAAATGCAAAAGTAAAATGATATTAAAAGCAATGTAGTATAGTGAATATTCATTTTCACTTCCATCACTAATTAGAATTTTGACCTTAGGTCTGTAATTTAGCATTAGTGAGTCTCAAATTTGTTGCCTATAAAATAGTATAGTTAATACTCATTTTCACTTCCACCACTAATTAAAATTTTGACCTTAGGTCTATAATTTAGTATCAGTGAGTTCTCAAATTTGTTACCTATAAAATAATGGTAAACCATCCTTGGTCAGATAAAGACAGGTAACGAAACCACTTTATTTTTTTAAATTTCCCTTACAGCCTACTGGCTGTTTGGAATACGTTTATGCCCTGGCATGAGGGGCAATGTGCTGCAAGGAAGACATGGAAATTCCGAACTTCTATTGAAGTCCTAAAAGAGTGATATTCAAATGCATGTTGAGGAAAAGACTTGCTGAAAAGGAGGAGAATAAGAAATTCATCCTTTCTATGCTCTTCATCTTTACTCTCCTAACAGGGATTGCATGACGTAAAGCAGTATAAGAAATTGTAGAATTTGCTTACTAATATAAAAATTGTCATTACAGAGAAATTAGGATGTATACCTGCACCAGGTCACTTCTGTTTGCTATTAGCTTAAGGGTAACATGAATATGAAAAGATTATGATATTAAGAGGGTTTGAAGCTGAACTGCCCTTGCTTCCTGTGTTTATGACTCTTGCTATCAAAGTATAGGAGATCCCAGGAATGCGACTGCCCTA
This sequence comes from Plecturocebus donacophilus, assembly GCA_004027715.1. NCBI lineage: Eukaryota > Metazoa > Chordata > Mammalia > Primates > Pitheciidae > Plecturocebus > Plecturocebus donacophilus. The sequence goes on along the minus strand of PVKP010002484.1, from coordinate 19,527 downwards.
GAGGATTGTGAAGCTACACTACTTCACAGGACTGGACTGAAAGTTAGTCATGTGGGCTGTGGTTAGTAATAGGGTTAGAATCAGAGTGTAACTCCTAGGTAATACATCATGATACATGATCATGTCACCTCAGAAAGTTATGAAGTTTCCAGTAATTTCATCCTGAAATAAATAATTATGATTTACAACTTAGTCATTTGCTATAAATGAAATGTATTTTATCTAAGAACAGAAATCAGCCATGTGAAGATGACTTTCTTTCCCTCCAAATCACTGGATCAATTTTATGATCTGTGATTGCCTTATAGTAAATAAATATAAACCATATACTATAATTTTTAGGCCCCATACAGAATTCCATCTCAGACATTACTTGGGAAAGAAGTGTCCCTATGACACTACAGGAATAATACCCTATCCTACACCCCAGAGTGACAAAGATCTTCTTTATATCACAAAGCAGTGATGCTCTGAAAAAAGTACTCCACAGAGAAGAATGGTAATCCCCATGTCTAGAATATAAATCCTGCTAAAGATAGGCCTTACCTGGAATCCAATTTATCAAAGCCAAATAAGGAAATCTATAAATGTATAATCAAAAAATGAAGTTTTTGAGGCCAAAAGGAATAATGAAACTAATAGAATCCATATCAGATGAATCAAGGACAAAGTTGTCTGTACTTTTCCCAATTATTTCCTAACTTGTTGCTTTAGAGTATCACAGCCACAGCAGAAACTTTCCTCAGGGATCTGATGATTAATCCCAGAAAGTTGTCCGATTTCTTAATTTAGCTAATCTCAAACAGATTAGGAATGCACAAGAAGGCCGGACTCCAGTTTATGTAAGACTCTACATTAAGACGCTATTATGATTTTGCCACCACTCTAAAGCCAGGTGATGAGATGTGCAGACATTACCCAAAATACATGAAATCAGAATCCCATGGTATCTTATAGTAGAGTAGTGGGTCAATTCTCTCTTAGCTTCTAAAGTGTAATTTGATTTTTTAAAATGCTATGGAATTTTAGTGAAGTGAAATACTCTTTCTGTCCCAACTCTCAGAGAAAGAATAATTTACGTGCCCCATTTGTTCTCTCTGGGCCTCCAACCAATTAAATGGTGTCCACCAACATTGGAATAAATGTCTATCTAGTCCACCAGGACCCATACACTAATCTCTTCTGGAAACACCTTCACCAACCACCCAAAATAATGCTTTCCTTGGTTTCCAAGTATTCCTTCCTTAAAGTAATGCACTCAGTTGACACATTAAGGTCACAAGTTTTCCTCTTGTTAATTTGGCACTCATATGCATCTCGTTAAACCATACCTAATTTCCAAATAAAGACAATAACCAGGTAACAATTCCTCCTAACATGATGCCACTATCCTGCCTACAATGGAAAGCACACTAATCCCTTCCTCAGAATCTGGCTTTCAACATTCAGGATTTCAACATTCAGGATTCAAATCTTTTCAGATTATGATTTTGAGGATTTGAGAAGTTCAGGATATTAGACTTTCAAAATTTCAACATCTAGGATTAAGGCATTTAGGACTATATCTTTTGGGATTGTGGTCAGCACCAAGAACAGTGAACGTGGGAAAAAGGAAAATAATAATTCAGGAATCTGTAGAAAACTTGTCCCTAATACTGAATCAACACTTGCCCCAGGCAAAAGTTAATTTTTGCTGTTCTTGTTGTTCACTGTTTATGGCCAGAAGAGTATTTTTTCCTGTCTAAAATTACCAGACAAGTACATGTGTGAGGCAGGAGGAAGATGGTGATGATGGAAACCATAGGAATGGCAAGTTTAAAAGGAGAGGATATCACAAAGCAGCAGCTGGCAACTCTAGAATAACAACGTACCATTTCATACAGTTTCACTTCAAGCACTGAAGGCCTATATCTCTTTTTAGGCACCAAAATGTATGACCACCAGCTTTGCCTAACAAATACCTCTTTAAGATCTGATTATCCACCACTGCAGCAATGAGTGGTTCACATGCCACAGAAATCATCATGATGTGGTCTGCATTATAATTATTCTTTAGTTCTAATTCCCCAGCCCAATTTTTAGATTAGGAGCATAATTTCACCAACTTTTTTGTAAAATAATTTCTGAAAAAATACTGGAAATTTATATAATCAGGAAAAAATTTCTCTTCCCTCCATTCTTTTCCCTTTCTGGCAGTCATAAGCTTTATACTGTACAATTTCATTTGGTTACCTCAGTCTTCTAAAGTGGACTTGGAGTTATGTGTTTGCCATAGTAATCTATACCCCTGACATTTAAAACAATGTGATGCCCCTAGAACTTCTAATCCTCTACCAATTTTCTGAGATGAAGTATGTGCTTTTATATGTTCAACTTTTGCTTTGAAAATGTGATTCATACATGGTAAATCTATCTTCTTTTGCCAAGGACCAAAATTCTGGTGAAATAAGATCCCGCTAGTCAGTTTCAAAGGCCTTCTGCCATTTTTCTCGTGTGAATAGCATGCTTGATACAGATAACACTTAACGTTGCTTTGCTACTTACCAGTTTTTGGATTGGTGAACGTTAGTTCTCATCAATAAAAAGGTCATGTTTTGTTAATTTTATATTTTCTTATAACTAAAGGTATTCAAGCTTTCTGAAAAATCAAGCAAAGTTTTATATCCTCCAACATTCAAACCACTGTTTTATTAACCAAAGACAGTGGTCCATAAATCTAACTGTGGCCCTACATTGGTTTGTTATAATTTTTCATCTATAATTTTAGCCTCGTTAAATTTTATCTATATTTTCATAGCAACGCTTATGGAAGGGTACCTATCACCCTTAGGGAACAGTGTACAAGAGGGTGGTATAGGCAATTTAATTATTGGTTTTTAAATTTGGAAATAATAAAACTATATCCATGTGCTTCTATAAGGTTAGCAATTTGTGTAAAGTGATCATTACCATGCTGCAGTTAACAACTCTTATCCCTTAAAAAACTATCTCATTTAATATTGTTTAATGAACCACTAAATACATTCAAGTGTTCATTAGAATTATTTAAATGTTCTGAAAAGCATAAATGCAAAGTATATACAGCTGAAAATGGTTCAACCCAGTTCATAAGGTGTAAAATGTGGCCTGAATTCTTGCCCAACTATATGCTTTACTCACTAGAAAATCCACAACTTGTATTCTTCTTTTCATTGAACTCTACAGGGCGTCACACCTCCAAAGCTCCTTCAAGGGAACGGGTTCTGTCCTTACCCTTTATGCTGTAGGCAGAAGTTTAATCTACTCGGTGTGGAAAATGTTGGGAAAGGCTTTCCTACTAGATTATTTGCCCTAGTTCTCTTTTACTCAGTCAGATAACAAGAAAAATAATTTATGTGTGAATGAAATTTTTATGATTTCCCTTAAAAAATCTCACATTCATCACTATTGTCTGACTTAATACATCCCTAGAAGAGCGACATCAGTTTGTATGTGAAATCTTTGCCTTATTGGCTGTGATCAGTCAGGGACAGGCATTTTCTCAATTTGAGCCTGGAGGTATTTCTAACAAAGAGATACATGTTTGTTTGCTGTTCTCTTAGAAGGGGGAATGAATTTGTTTCAAGAGGAGAGTATTATTGTGTTAATTTAGAACACTCAAAATGTATGTGCCAAGGAAACCTATAAAATGCCATATGCCTTCACCCCTAAAATTATGATAATAAAAATGCTAATAATGTATCTATTCCACATAATTCTAACGCCTCAATTTCCCTATATGCAAGAAGTGAGTGGTGAAATTTATCTCGTCTCTTGGCCAGGGGCATTGTAAGGAATTAATTTCAGAATAATTTTTTCCTCCTAAGATGAAAGTTGTCAAGACTATAGTGGTAAGAATTATATTATAAGACAGTCTTTATATTCCAGACAGGATGCAGTTTGGAAATTCGTACTGTTTGAGTTTTAAAATGATTATTTATGTCAACACTTTTTCTAGTTGCCTTTGATAAGCATCATAAATACAATGAATTACGTGTGCTTTCTTTTTAAAACTGACTTTGAATCTTTTAAAACAAGTTTCTTAGTCACAATAGACTTGTTTCTACTTGCAGCGCATATAGTAATCTTGACTGCAGCTTCCTGCAGGGTCTAGGATACCCTGCTGAGCTTCACATGACCAACATTATAACAGCACTGCCTGCTACCCCACTGTTTGTTTACTTCATATTCTCAACTCAAGATTGTTCATCTCTCCCCCCCAACCCCCCGGATGTTAGTTGTTATTTAGCTACTGTGACTTTTTAAAATCTTCTAAACCAGATTATTTTGGATTTTCAGGTTAAGAAGGTAGCCAGCCGGTGCTTTCACTAGACTTCCACTGAACACACAAAAGAAGGAAAGTTATAGCAGCAAAAGGAATTCAAAAATTTGATATAAAAATGTATCGGATCTTAAGAAGATTTCTAATAACCAAAAAATGCTGGTATGGAATATCAGGACAAAAGCAGGAGACAGTAGATTAGAGTCTGTACTCAATATTGTTTCTCTGCATCAGAGGTGTGGATCACTTGCTGATCTGAGGGAGGGTAGCCATACTCCATAGCACATTGGATCTGCTTTATGAGGCAGACAGACAAAACAAATGACTTCATTTTCCTATTCCCCCTCATTTGGTATCTCTTTTTGTCTGCATCACTTATCAAATAAATTCCTCAGCAGTGTTACCGGAAGGAGGAGTGAGAAAGCAATAGAGTGCTACATCCTGAGATGTGGATTCAGTGACAGAAAATGGGCAGAACGAAGCCCTCTGGGAGTGCGATTTTATTGGATTGTTTACAGCAAGAGAAAAATGGTAGACTGTTTCAAATTGTCTGGAAAATGTGCCTTCCTCACAAACCAAAGATCAGGAATGGTGAGCAGGCAATCTTTATTCTATTGGGCAGAGCTATGCTAGATGAATGACTGTTAGACATTGCAAATGTGGTTTTGTTCTAAAGCAATAAAACAAATAAAATATCGGTGAAATAGCAATACTTTTGCCAGTCTCTAGGCTGATGCTTTTCAGCCTGTGCTCCATAAACCACCTACAGCAGCCTTACTTTGGAAGCTTGTCAAATGCACAATTCCCTAGCCTCTGTTTTCCCACATTTGTCAGCTTTGTTGTGATAATACCCTCGTCCCACCCCACACTGCAATTTCAGGATCTTACAAAAACAACCTTCTGTATAGTGCACAGGATTGCTGGGACTTTGCTCTACATGTGTTGGACTGAGCAGAAGGAACGGCCACTGAGACATTGTAGGACATATGGATCTCTTGACAGAGGCAACATCAAGAGATGGATCAGACCCACAGAATTTTATTTGAAGCACAGCCTTGGATGTCGGATGTGTTACATTAACTTACATTCCATTGCTTAAAGCAAGACACCAACAGAATGTACCATAAGCCATGTAGCAATGGGTTAGAATGTGTATGCCTTTACAAGAAAAGGAAAACATAGTTGTAAAATCACTACAATTTCCTGCAATCCCAGAAAATATTTTTTCAATAGGTTAAGTGAGGCCAATGGTTTGCATTTTATGAGTTCTTCCATATCATATTAATAAATATTCAATTTGAAAATCACAAAGTCATGTGAATAATGACAAACTTTGTACTTTACCTTATTAATATATGCTGAACTGAGGGTTGTGCTTGATATGTAGAAGGAAAACATTTTGAGAAAATTATTTACTGATGGTAAATTTTTAGAGGTATCTTCTTTGTGTTATGATATAACATTAAATAGACTCTAGGATTGAATAAATGATGACATGAAAATTCAATGTACTATTATTAATAGAGAACAGATTATTAAATAGGTAGAGGTGAAGTGGAACCTGAAGATATAAGTATCCAGTACTAAACATTTAATCTAAAGTACAGCATTGATGAGCATAATTGACAATACACAGTATTAAACCTACAATGTGGAGAACAATCTTGAGAAATTAGCCTTGAATAAAGATGTATATATGAAGAAGATTAAGTTGATAAAGGATAAGATGATAGAGGCAGAAAAGAGAAAATGGGAATATTAAGATGAGTGATGTTATAAATGAGAGAAGAAAATCAAATCTGAGAAATTACTTAAAAAATAAGACACAATTTTCTGAAAAGAAAAATGTAAATTAGTTTGCACATTAAAAAAGCACACTAAGTACCAGACTAATTGTCAAAATGATCCAATTCATACATATATGTACACACACACACACACACACATATATGTATTATGATCCATATCATATATATGAATTGGATCCAATATGGTTGAATAAGAATTGGATGAATATGATCCAAACCATATATGTAATATGAAGCATGATATATATATATATGAATTGGATCATTTCAGTAATTCATCTGGTACTTATATATACCATATATTTTAATAATTCATATATTTATGCTACATATATATGAATTTAAGGAAAACGATTTCAAATGTCTAGTAGAAAACAAAGTTACTTTCATAATTTAATTTATGAGTATGTCCTGAGACTTCTGCTGTACAATGTTGACGACATTTAGCCAACAAAACAATTTCTGCTGGTATTTGAAGGAAAATGTTGTGACATTGTGACATGGTAAAAGCCCCATAACTCTGTATACCTCAACCATACCTCGGCTTTCTGTTGAAACTGCTTTCTATAACCCAAATGTGACAGGCAAGCAGTCCAAACCCAGGCCATCTTGGCCCCCGTGAGTAATTTCCACCCTACCCAGACAATGTGTAAACAAATGCTAATCTTGACTTTTGTGAACCATTTAAGCAACAATCAGAATGTCAAAAAGTCCCCTGGCCCTCGGAATGTCTGAAGCCCCTCACCCCCACCCCTGCCCCTCACCCCACCCCGGCCTCTCACCCCAACCCCCACCCTCACCCTCACCCCCAGGTGGTTTTAGGGGTATAAAAGGTCTTGACACCCTCCTTTCTGGGCCACGGGTTGGAGTCCTCCGTGGCCGCCAGCAATAAAGACCCTGCAATTTGGCATACTTTTGTCCTGGTGTTGACTTTCTACGCTCGGTTCAGTACAACAATATCAGATTGCTATATAGAGCCAATTCATCTTTCTCATCTAAAGGCAATAAAATAACACTCCTGTATTTCTAAAGCTCAGAAAGTGTACACACATATTTTTTTGAATGTATTCCAAATATGAGTTTTATAAATATATCAGAAATAATTCTTTTAAAATATTGTGTAATAAAAAATAAATTATCTGGGTTATGAAAAATAAAATATACTAATTTAAATGTAAATTTTGGGGGCAAAGGGAAGAAATATAAGCAGGCTAAATTCTTCATCTTTTGACACTATAAGTTTTGATAAATTCTAAAGGCCCAACAACGTGTAAATGTATACATACAGTACATTCAAATGATATAGACTTCAGAGCACAGTTTTGAAAATTATTCAACAAATGATATTCTTATTTGCTTGATTAGATAAAATGTATTAAATATATTAAACAAATCGATTATAACATGTACATGCTGTGTATAATCTTGCTAGATATTTATGATGTAAAAAAGACAATAAGTAGCAATTACATCCCAGTAGCGATGAGCATACCTAATGCCCAGGTCCAGTAAAATTCTCTTTTACAAAAGGAATAAAACAAACAAACAGATAAACAAAACATAAGGTTCATTTGGAGAAATGGCTGATACCCTGACTGGGAGGAGAATATACAAGACGAGCCTGGAGCATTTCGTAAGTGCAAGAGAGTAAGTTCTAAAAAAACGTAGCAAAACAAAATAAATTTTACAATGATGGCAGTATGACAAAGGGACTCAGGAGCCAAGTGGGAAAAAAAAAAAAACACCTCCCGCTGATTAAAGCAGGTACACTTGAGCAACAAATTAAAATAAGTTAAAATAGTATTGCATTTTAACTCAATATATAAAATATACACCCATGTATACATGCTTTTCTTTTGTTGAAATTAATTAATCAATTGGCCTTATTAGTGTAGATCTGTTTTTATACTCTTTCATCAAATACATAAAAATGCACTGTAACACTGACTTTATATATAATCCAGCAAAGCAGGCATTCGTTTATTAATGTGGCTGATCCACATTAACCTATTTCTTTCTCCTTTCAGTTTTCCCACTGCTCACAGTGCTCTTACTCTATCCTCCTTTCTCTCTTCTCATCCACTATCTTATTCTGTCATATCTGACATCATAGATGATGAGCAAAGACAAAACTTTAAGTTTTCCATGATAGTATCAGGCATTTAAAGTTGAGACATGTTAAATTTGTCCTTCAAAGTGACAGGCACAAAAATTAGATGTTCACATTGAGACCTCAGGACTCTTTCAGAGAGTCACCAAATGCTTTATAAATATAAGAATAAAACCACCTGTAGAGATTAAAAGAAAAAGGAAAGAGAGAGAAAACAATATATAATGAGAAAGGAACTTGAACAACATTTTGCAGAATGCCTATATGAAAAGCAGACATTCTCCCACCACAGCTAAATGTCAAAATACTTCTATTTTATGGAACTTTTAACAACTACACATTCAAAGACCTGCCTTGAATATTACGATTCAATATACTTGAAACTCAACCTAGGCATCTATATTTTTAGAAGATCCAGTAGATTAAAGCTCTGACTTAAGAGGCAGAAGTATAAAATTTCTGCTAGAAAAGAGATTTGAGAAAAGAAAAATATTTCTGACAAAAACCTTCAAGAACACAAGAGGCAAAATGCTAAAGATGAATGAGGATTTTTGAAAGAGGCCTTTGCATTAGGTTATTAAGGAGCGAATATGAGGTTTATAAGATATTACTTAATACTTTTTAAAAAGAGAAAATTCAAGTAGCCTAGATGTTTGTATTAAAATGGGAACAATGAAAAAGATATTTCCATTTTCTGGACCAAAGTTTTTGCCCTCATAGTAAAACAAGTTAATATTTTATGTCCTGTTAAGTCAGTTATTTAAATCTGCATGACAATATATTACCATTATCATTCATCGTTTATCAATGAAAGACAAAGTTTATGTGATATAACTAAAAGAACCCTGGATTTAGAGCAGGAAACTTGAGTTCAAATGATCACTCTGGCTTGGGTTCATTGGGAAGGGTTTCCCCAATCAGGTGGTATATATAATTATCTATAAATGCAATAACCAACTTATTTATCTGTCTCACTAACAATTTTTTAAGCTCTTTGAAAGATAGAATTTGCCTGTAACTTCAGTTTATATTACAGTGACTGGCATAGAATATTAGCAACTAAGTTTAGTAGAATTATGTATTAGAGGGTGCTATTACAACAAAGAAACACGCATGCAAATCTCAGTGACATAACACAGTATATATTTGTTATTTCTCATATCACAGTTTCATGTAGACTGAGCTAGGGGAAGATACTAACCCATGCTGTCAGTCAGGTTACAGAGTCATTTTACTTTGTAGCATTCTTATTTTCCAAACAACATGTCTAAGAGGCCATGGAACAGCAAGAGAAAACAATGTTTGCATGTGAACGATTTTTTATAAGCCAGAACTGAAAATGGGAAACACATCTTATCTGTACTCATTTGCTAGAACACTGACAGTGGCCTCAATCTAACCATAAGGGCAATGGAAAAATGTTCTTTAGCTATGTGGGCAGAAAAGAGATGGAATGAATTTGATGGGCACATAATATTATCTCTGTCCCAGCTTAGGATGTTCTAAGCTGTTTATACTTATCAAATTTTTGACACATCTTTATGAGCTAAGTATTACTATTACCCCAAATTTAGGACAGGTAATCATAAACACAGAGAGATTAGGAGACATGTCCAAGGTTACAAAGGTCATAAATGGAAGAGGTACGGTTCACACCCAAGCATTCTGATATCAATGTTTATACTTTTAAGCATTTCAATAATGAGCACATAGTAAACATCCTTTGAGTGAATAAACAGAAATGAGGATGATGGACCTCAGTATTTAAAAAAATATGTCCTGTGAATTCCTGAAAGTATAGTGATAGGTAACAAGCAGAGCAAGCAGGCATTCAATATCAGTAGAGCAATGTTAGATAAAGAGATAGGTGTAGCTATACAGATAAATTGCCATTATAGAATGCTGAATGTGAAAGGGAGAATAACACATCAAATGTTACTGGGCATGGGGCAAGAATAACTATCTCCTACAAGGGCCATGATGGACATTTAATGAATGCTTTCTAAATTGAGCCAGATATTGGAGTCACCAACAAATGTAGGTAGAGTATTCTTAGAATCATCAGAAGTATCAGGTAGGAAAAAACTGAGCTATTTTGATAGGTAGTAGAAGTTTCTTTATCTGAAAGCTTGATATCTGAAATAAAACGGTAGAAAATAAAGTAAGGTCAGATAATCATAAGTGTAAAATGATACATCTTTCAAATTTATACTTCAAAAATAGGAAGTTATCAAATATCTTTAAGCAGTGACATACCATGAATATATCTCTGTGTTTAAGGGCATGAGACAGATAGATATGAAGTGGAATATACTCTGATAAATATCCTATCAGATTACTCATAAACTATTGCTGTGGCAGTATTATGTGTGGTGGATCCTTAAAAGTGGAATTATTTGGTTTCTATGTTTACTGTCTTTCTAAATATTAGTGTAAAGTGTTTTCACTTCACTATTAATACTAGGATTCCAGATTATAATCATCATTATCTTCCTAATATGGGTAAACCTACAAATGATGTTTCAAGTCTCTAGCTCTCAAATCTACATGTCTGGAAAATGTTAACGCTATAGGCATGACTTTATATTTTGGCAATGTCTAACTCCACAGCAGTAAAACACAGATGTAGAAGAAAATCCAAGTGTTTGATTCAGTGGCTTCTAAGTACTCTCTGATTGTGACAAAAATAAGATTTGGGAGGTGAGGATGCCTAAGATCATGTAAGATGTAGGCTTTAATAAATAATTATTCAATGAATAAAAGAATTGGTATAAATGAAGCAACTGAATTGAAATATTAAAGCCTTGTAAATATGTTTACTTTTGTTTACTTACTGCTAAAGATTGGAAAGTTTATGTAGGTTGCTATAATTAAGGGCTTAAAACAATGTTAAGGACATAATATCTCATTAAAATATGGACACTCTGATGGTGATAATAAGACTTGCATAAAATGAGCAAGATGAGAATTCCTTGAGAAGGTCTACTTCACCAAAGGCTCTGATACTTAGAGAGATTTTTTAAAATTAAGTTTAAATTTATAAATAAATTGCTGCTCTGGAAGATTATATTTAATAGCCCCAATTCTTAAATCTCCATGTATCCATACCATTAGTCACATAACCATTAAGTGCTATCCCACAGAGGGCAGGTCAAAACCTGTAGTCACATGGTTTGCTTTGAACAATGGGATGTTAAAAGATGTAATTCAAGGAGTGTCTCTGAAGATACTTGCACAATTTAGCCTGTCTGCTAGTATGCCTCTCTCAATGTCATGAAAAAGGCATGCTTGAGTTAGCCAACTTATCCCAGAAGGCTGAGAGACACATGGGGCCGTTCCTAGCTGGCCCAGGACACACAAATGAGTCAAATTTAAATCTTCAAAGTGGTTCAGCTGAACTAACTCTGATAAGCTAACAGAGAGTAACTACACAGACTCATGAAAAATGATAAATTGCTGTTTCAAGCCACTCTATTTGGGATGATTTTTAAAGCACTAAGAACTAATTGATAAAACCCTCTCAATATGTTCCTCATCTAAAGTAACTAAAATACCCTGCCTAGCTCTAGAGTAACAACAAAAAAGTTGGAAACTCTTCAAAGAATATTCACGGCCTTGTGAGAATTTTAACCTGTCCATAATGGATAGTGTTGGGGCTTGGGAAATGATACCTGAAAGTTTGATACCTTGGCATGCTGAGTACTTTGAACTGAAAGAATTTGGATAGGCCTCAGAAGGAAGGTCCTGACCTTCACCCATCCTCCTGACTCCTGCCCCACATTCTCCTCTGAAGTGAGTCAAAGAGATCTGAATTCCTCTTCCCCAAGTCAGGTCATGGAAGCTAGAACTTTTGTCCCCCAGAGTAACCCATAGAACTTGAAAATGTCACTCTCTCCCCTTTCCCTTTCCCTTGAAACCCTAATTTCAGAAGGGGCCTGCCCTGAATCTGGGGGGGAATATGATGCTATGCAAAGAGGCCAGGAAGGATCGGAACACACAAGCCTTGCTAGGATTCTCTCTCAGTCTATTACCATTTGATCACACTCCTTTTTTTCAGTCACATTTCTACACAGCCGTCTGTTCTTCATTGAATTTAAGCATAAAAATATAAAAATAGACAGTTTTCCCTGGGCCTTTGGGTCTTCATTTCTGAAGACTCCCATGTCAGGTAAAACTTTGATTAAATAAATTTGGTATGGTTTTCTCTTGTTAAACTGTCTTTTGTTATAGGAATGTTGGCCATGACCCTTATGAGAGGTGAAGAAAGAAATCATACCTTTTCTTCCCTATGGCAGAAATAAAATTAATGAATGAACACTCCTGAAAGCCTATCTTTTTGGAATGGTGAGAATCCAATGAACACTGGAAGCATATAGCTTTATGGGTTTTCAACGCATGTAACAAGAAGGAAATGTTTCTAATTAGAGACTTAGGAAACGACTTACAAAAAATAAGCATGAGTTTTATTCAGAGAGAGAAGACCATTCTCGTTTCCTTCTCTCCATCTCACCAATTTAGAATTAGTTTTGTATAAATTTCAAACCAGAACAGAGGTGCTTTTGTTTCCATTCCTTCCCAGTTTCTCTGAATTGTTTCTCTTGCTCAATCAATTCCCCTCTTTTTTTCATTTATCTAACTCTAATTGTGATAAACAGATGATTACAATTTATCACATTGGTTTTCTTAGAGGTAGTGTTCTATACCATATAAATCATATGCAAGTCCAGTCCTAATAAAAGAAATAAAAATTTATAAAATGATGCTATTCTTAGGCTAATTCAGATAAATGCCTGATTATATGGCTCCAACCTGCTTGGAGAAGCTGAGATGGGAGCAGAATCATGGATGAGTCATATATTCTGAGTTACTAAAGGGTAGAGCATACCAAGACAGAGTCATTTTAGGTTCCTAGTCCTTGAGTATTTCAATCAGACCTGGGATTAACAATTATAAATCTCTATGCATTAAGAACTGTGGCAGCCTTTAGTGTTATTCAATAAGCATTTCTGGCTTCCTATTATCCAAACAAACGTCCAAGATCCTCTGCTTGGGTATAACCCTATGACCAGTTATGGTCAATTAATCGTGAATGAAAATGACTCTTGTAACATTGGGCCGGAACATTTTGCTGCTGGTGTGAGACCCTACAGGGCTTCTCTTTCCCTCTAACACCTTGACTGGCAATACTTCAGATAATGGCTGCTTCATTAATGTGGGTCCTGAAGTAAAGACAAATTATAGCAGAGTACTCAGCCTCCCTGTGACAAATACTCTTTCAAAGTATATACCTTAAGTGTGACTACAGCTATGTATAAAAGAAATTAGAAGAAAATTTACCAAGTGGTATAATCAGTAATTGTTAGGCTGGGGAATTGTAGTATTTTTTTTTCTCTCTCTCTCTTGTTTTGCTGGTAGGAATTTTAAAAATTTTATTTAATAGGTATAATATCCTTTTGTATTGCAAGTTATAGTTTACTTTAAATATATGCAATCTCTTAATGTGCTTGAAACTGCAGCAGTCTGGTAATTTAAATAGAAATTATGCAGTGGACATCTATTATTATTATATATTGTGTGCTCATTTCTCTTTTCTTCTGGTAACTGTCCATGTATTAGCATTTTCCTGAGAAACAGAATTAGTTTTTTTTTTGTGTGTGTGTGTGTGTGTGTGTGTGTGTGTGTGTGTCTGTGTGTGGAGACAGAGAGAGAGAGAGAGATTTTCATTTAAGGATTGGCTCATGTTATCATGAAGGCTTTAAAGTCCAAAATCTGATAGATAGGCTAGCAAGAAAGAACTGATGTTGCAGTTCAAATACAAAGTCTGTCTGTTGGCAGAATTTGCTCTTGCTCAGGTTAGGTCAATCTGATCTGCTAAGGCCTTCATCTGATTAGATGAATCCCATTCACATTGTGAAGGATTATCTGATTTACTTAAAATCCACCAATTTAAATATTAATCTCATTTTTTTAAATTTAGTTTTTGTTTTTATTTTCCAAGCTGCCAAATTGGAGGCAGATTGGAAGAACCAAATAGTGTGTAGAGATTCTCACTGTGCACTTTTGTCCAAGAAGCAACACAGGAGCTTAGTAGGAAACCAAAACAATACACAGCCTCACTGAAAGAAGCAACCGGCTGCAGCCCACACTGTGAGATAGGTGAAAAACTATTAAGTCCCCAGAGAGTTAGATAGGGAGAGACTGCCTTTAGTATACACATTCTGACCAGAAACCTGAAAATCTAGGTCACAGGGGAAGGCCTTACCTCTACCTAGGGCTGAAACTGATTTAAGGAGCAGTGAGAAATATAAAAGTAGAAGCAGTGGTGGAAAATGACTTTTGGGCATTCCCAGTCTCCAGCGTGGACCAAGTGAAGCCATTCCGTAATATATCTCACAGAGGACTTTGGGGAAATTAGTCAACTAGCTCAGATAATGGTCACAGTTTGAAAGAAGTACCCAACTGAATTTCACCATATAATATCAAGTGAGGATGAACTCTCTTGGCCAGAACCTGAGGAGTGAGCAAGAAGTGCACTGCATCCAGGGCATGGGGCAGTTGCTATCCCTACAGAGAAAGCTTATGGCCTAGGGCAAGTTTGAGTTCTGAGCACAAGCTGCCTGGAACTTAGCCCAGTGCTGCTAGTGGAGGGCTGCGAGGGTCAGGTATGCCTTGCCAACTATGTGGGATGTGGGTGAGGCTTACTGCTACCTATTACTCCCCACTTCTTGTGCAAACTCTTCTGTGCAGCAGCGAGTTATACTCCCCTCTGGAGCACTACAGCGGCAGCCTGAGAATTGCATTCCCAACCCCACAGGGTCCATAGCTTGCCCACACATGGTGAGTCAGAGGACAGACCTGCCTGACCCAGCCTCTACCTAACCGTGCCCCTCCACCTGTCCTGGTAGCGTAACATGAAGGACAGAAACTTTTGGAAGCTTTATGGCCCTGTCAATCACTTGAAAAACCAAAATGCTTTCCCTGGGCCACATAGGGAAAGCTCAGATTCCCTGCTACTACTGTAGCTGGCACTGTTTTACAAGTGTTACCTCCTGGTTGGAGGCCAACCAACACAGTTCATTACAGCATCTCTAGGTAGAGTAACACTGTTCCAAGAAAGGAGAAAACCAGTGTGTTACCTACGCTAAACTATTGCCTGCAATGCTCTGGCTAATGAGGAGGAGGTCCTAAGTCTGTCCACATGACCGGTTCCCTGCTACTATAACCGGCATTCAAGAAATCTAACACACAAAGGCTGTCTATAACCTAGGAATCCATAACAAAGTCTATGTTACTGCCCCGCCACCCCCAACCCCCATCAGAGCTAGTGCTAGAACCCACTGCTGGGAGACTTGAGAACAGATCACGTCACTGACTGCCTTGCAGACATTCTCCAGCACCAGCCTGGATTGTGGCAGCCACACAGGGTGGCTAAACTCAGAAGAGCAATAGCAATCATGGTAGTCTGGCTCTCTGGAATGCTTACTCTTAGGGGAAGGGGAAAAGTTCTACTCAATGGAACACCCCATAGGACAAAAGAATCCATATGGCACATCTTGAATTCCAGATTTTTCCACTGGTGGGAAGTTTCTTTCAGGAGAGACACAATTGCAATGCTGGGCTCAGCAGGGAAAGTCGGAAGCTCTACCCCAACAGTCAGGCAGATTTGGTGCTTATGAAAGGTTTCTTCCCCCCTTTGGAGAAGGGTTCTTCTTTCCCCTTTTTCCACCACTGAAGACAGCTCAGGCTTCTCCATGAGATCTTGGCATGGGTGCACCTCCAGATAGCCTTCCTAGAACTTTTCAGGTTAACTGAATCCCTGCAGGAGGAGCATGCCTCAGGTTCAGGTTTGCATGAGAGGAAGAGTCACAATTCTTCTTTCCTGGGAGCATCAACAGATGAAAAGAAGTGCCTGTTTGATCTGGATATCTGCAACCCTGGGATAGGAGTAAGTCTTGAGGTTGATAGTTTTTTTGCTGTCCTGACAGGGGCAATAAGGTGGCTGCCGTTCTTCCCCTGATAAGACTTTAGTGTGATAAGACCTCAGTGTGTCTAATTGGGAGCTCCCCCAGCCACCTTCATTAAGGCTGGGACCTCTGCCCATCATTGGGTATTGCATTTGTCCACTTGCTTTAGCTACACCTGGCTCCTATCCAGGGATACCTCTCTTAATGGCCTGAAGCCTGAACCATCAACTTAGTAAATAGAATACTGGGGAAAAGCTGAATAAATAAAGAAATACACACAACAAAGGAGTGAGGTAAGCTTCAAGAGACCTCTGTCATTCCAACCCCATAAGAGACAGTGAATTTACCCACACACCACGTGCATAGCTACTACAACCAGCATCTAAGGAAGTCGTCATACTGAGACTCTCCATTACCAAGAAACTCAGAGAGTCTTCACCCCTAAAAGCACCAGGAATCAAATTAGGCTATAATAAAGCATAAACATTAAAGTCACATCCTTAAGGGGAAAAAGAAATAAAAAAAACCAGGCAAATCAAAAATAAATTCAACAACAATTAGAAGAAATAGTCAACCCAAATGAGAAGGAACCAGAAAAGTAATTTTGGTAATATGAAAAACATGGTTCTATAAAACCCCCCAAAACCATACTAAATCCCCAGCAATGGATCCAAACCAAGCTGAATCTTTGAAATACAAGTTGAAGAATTTGACTAAGCTACTCAAGGAGATACCAGTAAAAGGTGAAAATCAACATAAAGAAATTTCAAAACCAATTCAGGATATGAATGAATAATTTTCTAGAGAGATAGATATTACAAAGTAAACCTATTCAGAACTTTTGAAAATGAAAGACACACTTACACTTAGGAAAATACAAAATGCAGTGGAAAATTTCAACAACAGAGAAGAACAAGTAGACAAAAGAATTTCTGAGCTCAAAGACAAGGCTCTCAAATAAACCCAATCAAAGATAAGAAGAAAGAACCAAAGATATGAACAAAGTCTCCAGGAAATATGGGATTAAGTAAAATGGCCAAATCTATGAACACTTGTGTTCCCGAAGGAGAAGAAAAGGCCAAAAGTTTGGAAAATTTATTTGAGGGAATAGTGAAGGAAAACTTCCCTGGCCTTGCTAGAGATTTATGTATCCAAGTACAAGAAGCACAAAGGACGCTTGGGAATTTATGTCAAAAAGATATTCACTGAGGTACACTGTCATCATGCTATCTAAAGTCAACACAAAGAAAAGAATTCTAAGAGCTGTGGGATAAAAGCATCAGGTAACTTATAAAGAAAAATCTATCCTACTAACAGCTGACTTCTCAGTAGAAACATTACAAGGTAGAAGGGTTTGGAGTCCTATCTTTATCCTCCTTATATAGAGTAACTGTCAGCCAAGAATTTTATATTCAGCAAAACTCAGTCTTATAAATGGAGGGGAAATAGTCATTTTTAGACACCTCCTGAGGAAATTTGCCACTACCAAATGAACAATAAAAGAAATGCTGAAAAGAGTTCTAATTCTTGAAACAAAAGCTTGATATGCACCAAATAGAATCTCTTAAAAGCTTAAAACTCACAAGGTCTATATAATAATAACACAATAAAATAATAATAATAATAAAAAAAAACTCAAGGGAGCTAAGTAGCAACTAACATGATGAATAAAATAGTACCTCACATCTCAATATTAAAGATTAATGTAAATTAACCACATCCCTTTTATCCCAGGGATGTAGTAGTGAGATTGAATCAGTGAGATTGAATGGCAGAAATATTCCACTTAAAAGATACAGAATAGCAGAATGGATAAAAAAAAATCACAAATCAAATATCTTTTGTCTTCAAGAGATTCACTTAACATGTAAAGATTCATATAAAGTCAAAGGAAAGTCACGGACACACAAATAGAAACCAAAAGTCAGCAGGAGTATTTATTCTTAGACAAAACAGACTTTCAAGCAACAATAGTAAAAAAGACAAAAGTCATTACATAATTATAAAAAGATCAATCCAACAAGAAGACATTATAATTCTAATTCACATGCAACTAACACTGGAACTCCCAGATTCATAAAATGGTTACTACTAGATTTAAGAATTGAGATAGACAATAACACAATAATAGTGGAGAACTTCACTACTCCACTGACAGCACTAGACTAATTATTGAGATATAAAGTCAACAAAGAATCAATGGACTTACACTATACCCTAGATCAAAAAGACTTAACAGATACTTACAGAACATTCTACCCAACAACTGCAGAATATACATTCTTCTCATTAGTACACAGAATATACTTATTCCAAGACAGACCATATGACAGGCCACAAAAAGGTCTCAATAAATTTAAGAAAAATCAAAATACTATTAAGTATCTCCTCAGACCACAATGGAATAAAATTATAAATCAACTCCAAAAGGAACTCTCAAAACTGTACTAATGCATATAAATGTACTAATCTGCTTCTGAATAATTTTTGAATTAACAATGAAATCAAGATGGAAATTTAAAAACTTGTTTGAAATAAATAATAATAGTGAAACAAGTTATAGAAATTCCTGGGATACAACAAAAGCAGTGAAAAGGACCTTTATGGTATGAAGTGACTACATCAAAAAATTAAAGAGCACAAATTGACAACCTAATGTCACACCTCAAATAACTAGAGAAACAGGGACAAACTAAACCAAAGGCAGCAGAAAAAAAGAAATAACAATGATCAGAGGAGAATGAAATGAAATTGAAACCAAAAACATTACAAAAGATAAATGAAACAAAAAGCTGAGCTTTTGAAAAGATGAACAAAATTGATAGATCTTTCGTTAACTTAACCAAGAAAAGAAGAGAAAATATCCAAATAAGCTCAATTAGAATCAAACCTGGAGACATTACAACTGATACCACAGAAATACAAAAGAATATGACTGCTACACACACCTTTACTTGTATAAACTAGAAAATCTAGAGGAAATGGATAAATTTCTGGAAACATGCAACCCTTTTAGATTAAATCAGAAAGAAATAGAAACCCTGAGTAGACCAATAACACCAGTGATACTGAATCAGTAATCAAAAAATTGCCAACAACAATATAAAAGCCCAGGACCAGAGAGATTTACACCTGAATTCTACCAGACAGTCAAAGAATGAGTACCAATCCTACTGAAACTATTCTTAAAGATTAAGAATGAGGGAGTCCTCCTTAAATGAATCTATGAGGCCTGTAATATTCTAATATCAAAACCAGGAAACTACCTTCCCCAACCTAGCAAGGCAGGCCAATATTCAAGTCCAGGAAATACAGAGAACACCACAAAGATATTCCTCAAGAAGA